>JAPTYQ010113932.1:0-18445 GCA_029814465.1 Ostorhinchus cyanosoma
TTTCTGTTGTCAGTATAATTTAAAAACGGCAAACATTTCTTCACCCAACCACTAGCCACGAGTGAAAGAAAAGCTTTTGTATTATCATTCGTATCCTCTGAAAAATGGCTGAAGAATCACAAATTTTACTATGGTATGCAAACTTATGAGCACAACTGTATAATATCAAAATACTGCAGAGGCACATGGACTGATCAGATGTTTCTCTGTTCTTTTCTGCAGGATCTTCAAAGACTTTCAATCTCGATGTACTAGTGTCTCTACTACAGCAGGAAAATGCAGTGGATATCTGCGTGATTAAAGTGCCAGAGCAAATCAAATATACAGAATACTTTGTTGTTGTCAGTGGCCTTTCAACGAGACACCTCCGGGCAATGGCACTTTATGCCATCAAAGTGGTAATTAGCCATTATTTTCACTTCAGGTTAATTTGTGCAAACTGTGGTGCTTCTCAAACATAATATATGTGTGATTTCTTTGTAGTACAAATTTATGAAGAAGGATCAAGATTCTCATACCAAGATTGAAGGAAAGGATACAGACGACTGGTTGTGTATTGACTTTGGTGTGTCTTTCTTGGATCCTGTATTAGACTATCTTATCTAGACAGTGGAACATCTAGAAACTGGCACTACAGAAAAACCTCCAGTGTTCACTCCTTCCTTTTTCTATTTCAGGCAAAATGGTTGTTCACTTCATGCTCCCAGAAACCAGAGAAGTGTATGAACTGGAGAAACTGTGGACGCTCCGCAGCTTCGATGAGCAGCTGAAGAACATGCCTGCTGAGACCATACCAGAAGACTTTATATACGATTCTGAAGCTACAAAGTGACAATAGAAGACAAGTTGTTTATATGCATGTCCTTTTAAATAATACAATAAATGAAACATGTTTTTGATTCAGTCAATCTTCATTTAAAAAAGGGACAGTGTGTTTTCATCAAGAACCACAAAATGTAAATATACTTGAGTTGGCTGCAAAGTTAGTTTTTAACATCAAATTGTCCCTGTGCCTGATGTAATTGGATTCCCACAAATAAAAATTAAAATCAAATATCTTGTACATGTCATAATAATTTTTTTCAGTGGGTACCGTCATTGCATTGGGGAAAAGATTTTATAATAAGATTTTGTTTCAACTGTACCAATGAAAGCAGTGCTGCACACTTAGACACATTATTTAGTTTTGTCATATTTAACTGTTGGTGTGCTGCAGTGGTATTGTATTGAATTGTAGAATGCATATTGTTAAAAAGAAACATATTTTAACATTAAAGTCTTTACTTTGACCTTTCTTCAGTGTATATTATTTCAACACAGTCTAGATTTGAATAACAATATTGAGAAGTTGTTGAAAGGTGTTGAGGTTGCCTAGTGTTTCAAGTTTCAGTGTGAGTGTCATGAATACATACCACAGTAAAGTGGAGCGTGTACAATGTATCACCAGCTTTTTAAGGACAGTTTTAAAACTATTTGTAGAAAAGATTAAGAATTAAGACCTATAAAATGAATATACATCTTTGGAGTAGAATCAGTATTTCTAACTTAAGTGAAAGAACAGTATACAGTGTGGACACTTCCATTTTTGTGACATGGATGCAATTCTGTCTTAGTAAATGACTATTATATTTCACATATTTTTTTTAAGTCATGCTGGAATAGGACATTAGCTAAATGTAGAAGTGTAATGAAGCGAAAGAAGCCTACACTGAGCCTGATAGGACCTGGTGTTTGAATCTTTGGTGCCTTGTGACTGTTGTTTATCTAGAAATATTCTGCAAATATGGATGAAATTCATGCCAGTTTTAAAAGGGACCAATGTAAGAGGGAAACTCCTCACAAAGAAGAACAGACCTGCATTAGAAGGTTTTCAGTAAAAGGTCTGATACATTTAGATGAAGCAAGTTAATTTGTTCTAATGGTTAAATTCACTGTTTTTGCATTATCTATATGTTATGCATGGTATTTCAAAATGTTAGATTGGATTGTAGAATACTGATTCCTCTTGCTTTAGCCTTATATGTGCAGTGTTTCCCAGACTGTGTTAAATCAGCTTTGTTTCTAGTGGATTAACAATGTGATTCCAAAGGGAAAACTAAAACAAAAGAGTTGTTGTGTTTCACTCACAACTTGCTGTGGTTAATGTTCTCATTATGTGCACAGCCATTTTACCAACTACAGCATAGCCATTAATGACTCCGCTGTTAATACACTATGGTGGCAGAAACTGTTAAGATAGGGGAGATTAGTTAGCACTTGGAAACAACACCACAGTCACCGTCTCACATAGTTGATTTATTGCACAAAATAAGACACACTAGCACAAAGACTCAATTTAAAAGGATCAAGGTCAAAGGTTATCATTCTCTAAAGGTGGATGCACAGTGGACATGCATTAAAAGACCACAGGTTACACAGATAAAAAAAGAAAATTAATAATTAATCACCACTTTATTTAAAATGAATCATTATTTCACCTTCCTTTAGATCACTGGTAGACTGTTGTCATGGGTGTAAATGCTGCGTCACCTATAATCCCCAACCAAGGGTTGCAGCTTTCAATCTGTGCAGTTTACTGTAGTTGTGGATTACACTACAACATAAGTGGAAAGTAAAAGAAGTGAAGTGTTTATTGTAGGCTCCCTCATACGTGCCTGTGTCTGGCAGGTGGGCTGGCGGTCTTTGGTCTTGTCCTAGTGGAGGGTGTTTATGAGGAGTGTTACTATCATCAGAATTAGACATGACATCTGAAGAACTCTCTGTGCTTTATCCACCTGGCTCTCATTTGTCAGCAATGCACTGTGCACACTGATGTGACCAGCTTTTCATCAGGCATTTTCCACAGAGCACAACCAAGTAGAGAAATTAAAATAAAGCATCTATGAGGAGAATAGAATGAAAAGTAGAATGGCTTCTTAATGTTATTTTCATCCTTGTCTATGAGCAGATAAACAGTATAAATCTACCTATACTGGCCTACTGAATGCAAATATCCTCGGCTGCATATCATGTTTATTCCAGTTTTCCTGAGTCTGTAATTGTGCCATACTTCAAAAATTTAGGAGAACTGATGCTGACATATTTGCACTTTTTCAATCAAATGTCTTTAGAGTTCTTTGATTGTTTTGTGCCGTCTATCAGACTCCTTTATCCCATGTGCCAGTTTCTGAGGAATGAATAAGTCATTTTGTAATATAACATTGGGATGAAAAGTTAAATTGAAAGTTTGTCAATTTTTATGCACTTTTCCTACAATGTGTGTCTGCCTGAAATCAATTGCTCAGGTGACAGTCAAAGGAAACAACCGCAGCAATCTACCGTCAAATTTCAGAAGAGCGCTCTTCAAAGAAAATAGTTGCCATTAAAGTTGTCTCACCATTTAAGGGGTGAAAGCTTTTTGTGCCCTCAATCATCCAGAATTGAAAGTTGGGTTTGTACGATTTCCTGACCTTGGGTTATTTTGTGTGATTTGGAGTTTTGTATGTTGGTTTGGCCAAAATGGTTTAGTTAAGACGACTCTATGTTGGTCAGAATTTTTTAAAGATGGAATTCATGTAAAATGAGCACAATTTTTTGCTGATCATCTCAAACACTTTCTAGTTTTTAAGGCTTAATGACAAATATCAGTGTTTTGGGCCCTGTTTGAATTTCTCTACAAACCAAAAACAACAGCTGTCTTAACACCTAGGGCATCATCACTTATCATTTTTATGTGAAAACAACAAACTATCAGCCCCTTTCAGCCATTTATAAGTCACGCGTCATCTGTTTTATTCACATTTGTCAAGCTGTTTCTGCCTCATAAGTGGACTTTATAAAATAATTAGAGCTTAAGACCCACAACTTTTCGGCACAACACGCTGTGATTAAATGTATTCTTTTCTACCTTTTAATGATTTGAAGCCGTAACTGCATTGAATATGGAAATGTGAAGTGATCTAGGATAAAATAACCACACTTGAAAGTGATATGAATCATTTGTATGGCTTTATCTAATTAAACTTAATTCTGAATGTGGACGCAATGATCATGTTGCAACTAAAAAACTGAGGTGAAGTCATTTAGAAATAATTAACAGCAATTAAATCGTTACACCTTATGCTCACTCTTTATTTGAATTTGTAATGGAGTTCATTTTAATATATTTTAAATGTTTTGCTAGTCAATGAAGTAAAATAAACCACCTTTTATGGAATTTAAAACATAACTGATACCATTTTACTTGGTATTTCAGGGAACATAATTCTTTAAATGTGACACCTTATATTGTTTCTTTCTCTGCAATATAACTGAGTATCTCTGTCATTGCCTTGCACCTGAGCGATGGCTAAACCAATGAGCCAGTATGTATCTCTCAGGAGTACTCTAAAAATGAATGAAATTACCCTCCCTCCCCACAAGACACACACCATATAAAACAGACAATGTTGGAAATCTGGCAGAGGATCCTTCAACAGCCAGAAAACAGACAGTAGCCGGGTGTTAAGAATTACAGCATGATGTAAGCATTTTGGTTTGTTTGTTTGTTTTAACTGAAAGACATACTTTTTGACAGAGAATTAAAAAATGATGAAAATGACAGCTTTTATAGTTCATGATCATAAACCATGGGAGTATCAATCTAAAACGGAGCTTCTGCATGCACAAGTCTCATTGTTGGATTGGATTTAAATGACTTTTAACATGTTTTCTTTTTTACTTTTCTTTTTTCCTGTGATCCAGGATTCGCACTGTGATGTCGCTGAATATTCTGGCTCTTTGCCTGCTGACTTGCATTCATTCTGGCATCAAAGCATATCCAGTCAAGCCATCCAGTCCCCGTGAAGGTGCACCACCTGAGGAGCTCGCCAAATTCTACTCTGCATTAAGACACTACATCAACCTTATTACAAGGCAGAGGTCAGTTTCTTATTTTCTGTCAAATGATAAGATCAAGTACGGTCCAGTAAACTATGTGAAACAAAGAGATGACATGATACGTAATACTTTTCTATTTGAAGGTATGGGAAAAGGGCTAGTCCAGATGTGGTATTTTCAGATCTGTTGTTGAGGGAGAGCATTCCAGGATCCAACTACATCAGGTCAGTGAAATTATAGACTAATTTCTACACACTTTCTACTTTGATATGTCTTGTGTCTCTTAATACTGCGTTGTTTTTTTTCCCACACAACATACAACTTAAGCCAGCAGCTAAGCAGTAAATCTTACTTCTCAGCTTACTCTGATTTCTTTTTTTATTGTATCTGATTAGCTAAATATTCATTATAATATTCTATCTTTCTAATGTATGCAAATATGAAGAGAATGACAGGAACCCTTCACACTAGGTTTTAGAGTTACACAAATTCCCACACTTTGTTTCACATCGATTCCCTTATGTTTCAGGTACGACGGGCTGCCATTGTGGTGATTCTACTGGAGCTACTAAACACAGACTGACTTGACCTACAAACTGGTCAATTGTGTGCAGTTGAATTGGTCTGAACATGTGTTGCATGTAATAAACGCTGTATGATGCAACTACTTTGGGTGTGATGTTGCATTGATGCACTAAACATGTTCATTTACAGATTAGTATCACAGAATGTACACAAAAGAAGGGGTTGGATTAGTTAACACATATACTACCCCCATCTAAATGTAGTATATGCAGTGAGTATTTTTCACAGATGGAGTAACAGTGCCCTCTACTGGATACAGGCATGAATATATTTTCAGAAGAATACTTGTGAAAACAGTGTTCCATTTGGGGTGGAATAATGTGGTCAAATGAATATACTATGATGCTGAAGGATGTGCTATTTCATTTGCTAGAATAAGACTGTTGGGATGTCCCTTCAACCTGCCTGAAAACAGATTAACAGCTTAATCCTATCAAGTGACCCGGATACTGATTTTAAACTATTCATGCTCACCACCCTGGATACCAACCAGTGCCAGTGTTTTAGTGAATGGGATACCACTTGTTTTCCTACACTGACCTGCCAGTGTCTCAGACTCTGACGTGGATGGCCAGATGTTTTGTTAATGGAAGTCTGGATATAGATGCCAAGCTGACAATGCAACGCACAATCTGCCTTCCTCACAGGGTATGTATCCTTAATTCTTGATGGATTCCTTACATTTTATTTGTACTACAGTGACAAATAGTTGATGGGGTAAATGTTACTTTGCTGGAGACACAAACATTGCATCTCCACAGCTGTGCAAGAGATGGAGAAACACTCCAGCAACTTCTCCAAATTCTGCCCTTTTTTTCAACTCTAGATTACATGTACTTTTCAAAGAGCAAACTGAACATCGTCAAAGGGTTAACTCTGAATGTGCGTGGGCCAGAATGTTGAAATCAGTGCAGAGTTAAATGTCAACAATCTATAATCAGGGTTATCACAGTATTACATTAGTGTTTTGAAAGTGGATTTGATGAAATGTTCCTCGTGTGCATCCACCCACATTGCAAACCTCGTGTTCTTAGTCTCATTTACAGTAAATTACAGAGGTGGGTTGTGTAGAACTCAGTGGTCTAGACATAACTTGCACGGCATTGGATGTCATTGACACACCACCAGTGTCTGTGGACGGGGAGCTGAGGAGGGAGCGCAGGCAGCTGCTAGAAACGCACTAAAGTTACTACAGCGCATGTGATTGTGAAATTCTGAAATGAAGGACAGTCTGAGAACGTGACTGGATCATACTGAGACGTTTGGTAAAGTATATGTCATTCATTTAATTCAGTCAGTTTGGATAAAACAGCGGTGTAGCCCTGGGATCTTCTCAGTTGTCCCACCAGCTAATGTTAGCTAAACAGCCCAGTTTGAGCCACGATACTGTTAGCTACTAGCTAATGCATTACTGGATTTACAGCTAATTATACTCCGCTTCCACTAATTCACCAGAGAACTCAAAAATCCAGCCAAACGTGTTAATCTAATTTTACCAGCTTATTAGCATTTAGCAAACGCATCTTTTATCGGTTTCAGTGACACAAGTACAAATGATAAACGCGTGTTAGTGTTTGCTAGCAGTCGTACAAAATGCTAACTTGATGCGGGAGTTTCACAACTAGCAGCGACAAGCGCAACTTGTTACAGGACGAGTATTTATCGAATTAACGCGGATGGAGCGATGACAGCTTGTAATTATAGATTAATCGGCCTTAAATTGTGTCGGACAGCACGATGTTAACACTATTATTGGTAGCTAGTTACCGTTTGTGCTAAGTTCCCTCACATTGGTTACACGTGCGCATGTAGCTTGACAGTAAGTTTTGAGTCGCAGTTGCTAACATTTTCTTAAAAAGACGTATTTTTTTTTACTGAGCATTAACCAACACATCTATTCCGATTGTTCACTTGGTCATTTCCACACGATTTGAGCTTATGGTCGGTTATATATTGCAAACTTGCCGTTATTTGCTTTGACCCATTAGCTTTCACTCCCCCTCTGCTGCTGTGAATAGAATAAGGCTGAAAGAGGCGGTGTGAGTCTGACCCACGGGGCTTATGTGCGCATTTATCGCCTGATCTCAGCCCGATTCACCAACACTGTCCTCAATCTGAAATGGATTGTGAATAATCTCATGGTTATTGAGTTTTTTTGCGCTGTACAACACACGTACTTCAGTAGGCCACTTAGTTTCATGAACTTTTATACTTGCATCCTATAATTTTGTAACAACACATGTAATAGATGTAAAATCACTGAACAAATGAGGTTTTCCACGTACTAACCTTGCAAGGTTTGGTCAGATCTTTATGAAGTATAAGACGAAGGATTCTTTCAGATACAGTGTTAGAAGTCACAGTCATTTTTAAGGGCAATAAAAGTGGTTCCACAAATTGTTCTTGGTGAATCTAAAAATACCGAGAAATGAAAGATCACAATTATTACTGTGGAAATGTTTGTGTTTTAAATCGGCAGAACAACATAAATAGTGCTTAGTTTTATTTTGAGATAGTTGTTAACTTGAACGGACACTGGTCATGTGACTTGCCTTGGCCAATCAGAATGGCTTCCATACAATACTACTGATTAAACTGGAGAAATGGGAGCAATGAAGATACAACTTGGTTGACGTAGTTTACAGTATTTTTTTTTTTTTTTTTTTAATCAATATCCTGAAGAGATTTCACTTTGTGCTTTGTAACTGTAACATATTGGGACTGCTGTGTGAAACAATGAAGAAAAATATCATTTTTGTCCTTTTCTTTTTTTAGTCCAGAGATACCAGATGAGCGTTCTGTAGAAGAGGTGAGGCTCCTTGTTGGAGAACTGGGCTGATGATTTGAACAAAGTTTGTAGGTGAGTGTCTGCATTTTATCTTCCATCTTTCTTTTTTCCTTTCAGAGACATGTGGATAGAATGGCTTGTTGTATTTCTGACATTTATTGGTTAACACACTTAGATGGTCATCTTGTGTTCACAAAGGCCATGCTTGTTTGTCCAGTTACCTTGTAAGGAACTGGCAGAGTAGATTTGCACTACTCTGTTTGGTAAGCATGTTTGCACAGAGTACTGAGCGGCCTCTCTATGTGTGGCTGGTGCAACCAGTAGGATTGAAACTCATCTTTTGTCATTCAATGGACTCTTTGTCATTCTCTTAATTCTTAAGTGCTCTGTAGTTTAGCATGCACATAAATCAACAAGTCAAACAACTGTTTTGACCAACAGTCTGTGACTCTTTACGCCTTCTTATGTGCTATTATTCCGCAGTAACAAATGTTTGTTGGTGTTACAAGGAGCTCCTTTTTGGCTGTTTGCTGTAACAGTGATTATAATATTCAGTATTCTGACCTGGGTTTCCTGCCTTCCTCAGCCCTCCAGTTGCTCTGGTTGCTTTATTGAGCAGTTGGGTGGCTTTGACCGTGTTTAGAGAGGTTCACCGTCCTGAGCTGAGGGAGACAAACATGACTGTGGCCAATGCAAAGTCTGGTTCAGGTAAGCAGTCACAGATAAGCCCTAACAAGTCTTTTACAGAGCAAAATTAGACATTATTGTTGTTTGCTTCTCAGAGGTTGTTTGTAGGTGTTCTGCCTCTGCACTCACACATTTTTTCTGTCTGACATAAGTTTGTATCACATGAAATACAATAACATGTGATGCATTTACGTCAACTTCAACCTTTAGCTGCTTTAGTCACTTTTTTTTTTTTTTTTTTTTAAATTTAATCCTATTTAACATATGTTTGCCCCTTACTCAAATCTTAAAATCACCTGAACAAGGTAAAAGTACTGATTGTTTATTGAGTTTAAAGTTTTTATTTCATTTTATTTCATTTTGTTGGATGATTATTGACACTCTTGGCTGTATGTGTCAGGGTTTTTTCTCTTGTCCAATAGGAGGCAGATCTGTTAGTATAACACTTTCTTTGTGACTGTGTGCTTGTTACTGATGCAATGGAAATGAGGGATTTACTATGTGAATTGCTCCATTGATTGTCTGTCTCCTTGTTGCTCTGGTCTTCTCAGAATTTATTATTGCGAGAGGTTATTGTTGTAGTTATACAATGTTTTTACTGTCTGAAAATAGCAATGGAAGTCAGTTGTGACATTCACAAAGCAGAAAATGTGATGTTAAGGAATTAAGAGTAAGGTTTGTTACATTTTTCATTGTATTTTTCCATTTAGCCATGCAACAGGTATTGGACAACTTGAAAGACCTGCCATCGGGCACAGGAGCTAAAGATATTGACCTTATCTTCCTCAGAGGCATCATGGAGAGTCCCATCGTCCGGTCACTTGCCAAGGTAGTGCATATACTTTCGTCCCAAACATGCACTCATAAAGCAGAGTTTTACTCTGATTAGCTAGACATCGAACTGCTGCTTGAGGAGAGGTGAAAATATCTCTGTGATCCTGATGAACTGAATGTGTTGGTCTCAATCACACATTTTGTAGTGCTAAACAAAGTTCAAAGTAAAGTATTTATTTTTTATGGAAGTACTAATGAGAGATCAGTGGGGAGAAAAGGTACCAATAATTTGATGCCAGTGTGAGGCACAATCTTGCTCATCATTAGGAGAAAGTCATATGGTATGTCTTGTACAGTCAGAAATGAACATATCTTCAAAACTACAGTGTTCACTGAAGCTTGAAAGACAAACATAACAGACCTTTGTTTCTGGTTGAATCAATTTTTCTCCTGACTGAAAGAGGTTGACAGCACAGCAGCAATTGGCTTACATAACATTATCCAGTGTAAAACCTCCAATGTAGATTGAGATCATTCTGTTCAACCACTGTCTCTAAAAATAGAAAAAATATTATTAAAAAATGCAAACACAGCACCCAAGATACTTCATTTATTGACGACAAATGAACCTGTATGCAGTGTCTGATCCGAAGTTTTGTCAATCTGAACGTCCCCAGTTTGGTCACATAATAATGAATGGTGAGGAGTTTATTTCCCATCTGTTTGCTGAGTGTCGCTGTTACGGTTTAAGCGTAGTAATTGTTACATGAACGCTTCATCTTGGTGCTGTCTGTTTGAATTTGTGGGAATAAACACAGACACAACAGCAGCAAATCTGGTGTGACCTAATTATATCAGCAATATTAAAGCATTTAGAGAAAGCAATTAAGAAGGCTCTCTTCTCAGCAGTGCTTTCAAAACTGCTAAAAATAAGACATTTAATAGCACAGATGGTTGAAATTTATAGTGACCTATTTTTCTACAATTGTGTCAAACTGATTGTTATATAATGCTGCATGCTCCAGATAGTGCTATATAATGGTATGTACAAATAGAGCATGAGATTATTGAGGTTGTCTGCTGTGAGAGCTGTGGGCACTTAACCCCCGTTTTTATTCTGTGTAGTGCCTCTAGAAAATGACATGCTCTGCTGTTTTGTTCATAAAATGTGTGGGTTGGACATAATTTAGAACTGGATGTTTTCATAAACTGACCAGTGGCTGTATCAAAGCCCGCTGTGTGCTCCGAGTGTCCGACCAAGGATTTTACAGAGGAATGCTTTTCATGTTGAAGAATCTGAAGCTGTCAAGCAATTTCCAGATTCTCCAAATTCAATAACTTGTGGGGCAGCAGCTGTTTGAGTAAGCAGACTCTGTATGAACAGGAGGGCTGGAGTTGGATAGACGAAAATATTTACTTTGCTTTATTTAGGAGAAAGAAACACTCTAATGAAGATTTTTTATTTTTTTTGGATATGTCTAGGCTCATGAGCGCCTTGAGGAAGTTAAGTTACAAGCTGTTCGGGAAGATAACGTTCAACTGGTCACGGAGATCCTGGATTCTCTCAACAACCTGTCAGAGAAAGATGCTGCCGCTGCTGAACTCGCCAAAATCCTTCAGGAGCCTCACTTTCAGGTATTGCACTCATCATTTCTAGTCATTCCCAGTTACTATTAGTGGATTTAATGGGGCTGAATCCACCACAGACTAGAGCTTAGTAAACTGAATGGTGCAACTTGCATTCTGATGGCATAGAAACATGTCAGACCTTTTTACACCAAGCATTGCCTAATTTCTTCTGAAGTGCCTGTGAGGCACCTCTGCTTACTCATCAACCTTCTTATATTCTCCACCACTACAAGCAGCAGCATGGGAGGGTGGGGGTGTATTTTCTTGGGCCAATAGCAGGCTGAGTTATGTGGGTAAAGTGGGGAGGAGAAAGCTGTGTCACCTACTGTTTCAGTAAATCTTCAGTTTTGCTGATCCATTTTGTACTCACATTAATGCTAACATGGTGTTGTCGCTGGTGGGGTAAGAACAAGACTGATTTATCTTTTTATTTATCAGCTTAGTCCTTTGTCAGTGCAACCATAAACGTGTCTTTTTATATGTTGGTGTGCGTGACTGGAATGTGTAAAGCAACGTGATTTATGTCTTCTTCATTGTAGTACAACAGAGACACAGTGTAGAGCAGGGTCTTGTTCCTTTTTTATGCATCATATCACTGTATCCAGGTTTTTCCATCCATTGTAATATTTTATGTTTTCGTATTGCTCTAAGCAACAGAAATGGGAGAAACTCTGCTGAGATTTCTCTACCACTCTAGAAATAAAGTAGCCTCAATAGACTGCAATTCCTGATTTTTTATTTTTTTAATATTTGGGGACTTTTTACAAAATTGGAATTGTGAGTTGACCTTACTAATTAGCATAGTTGTTTTTAATTTTCTTTGAGCCTTTTTCCGACTATTGTAATAAAATAATTCAAAATTATGAGAAATGCATCTTTAAGCAGCAATATATACTTTTTCTCTCTTTCTGCTTCAGTCTCTGATCGAGGCTCATGACCAAGTGGCCGCAAAGTGCTATGAAATGCCCCAAACAGCTGTCAACAGTGATGCCTTGGTGACGAATTCACTTATGCCCGCTGATGCTGTCAGGATGATTGGCATCCAGAAGAAAGCTGGGGAACCACTGGTGAGTTAAACAGGCATGTACAGCATTTTAACTACAGCTCTGCAGAGGAAACATGGAAGACCCCTTGTAGCCTATAAAATTTTACATGTCTTCTGTCATTTAGCAACTTTTACTTTTAACTCCCTTTACTCTTGTTACTTCTTTTACAGACCAGCACAAGAAATGGACCTCCTGTCTGACTTATGAAGTGCAGATACAGTGACTCATACAGTGTGACTCTTTCTCACTTTCAGGGGGTGACGTTCCGAGTTGAACGGGGAGAAATGGTGATCGCACGTATCCTGCACGGCAGCTCGATTGACAGGCAGGGCATGCTGCACACGGGGGACATAATCCGCGAGGTGAACGGTCATGAGGTCGGCAGCAAACCCCATGAACTCCAGGAGCTTCTGAGGGACTGCAGTGGAAGCATCACGCTCAAAGTCCTGCCCAGCTACAAGGACACGCCAGCACCACCACAGGTGAGCAGGGACACAGGGGCTTTCTTTTGGCTATCACTTGTGGAAAGCTCATTTTCCCAGTGCACTGGAAAATTGTGCATGTAATAATGAAGTGCAGTAAACGTACATAAATGCCATGTGTGAACTGGGCTTGTGTAAATGTGCAGTGTGTATTGAGGCTGTTCTGTGGTTGCACTGTACCTGTCACAGATGGGCCCAGAGCTGCCTGACCTGTGTGACCTTAGAATGCCAAGCTTCTGAAAATTGAGCTCAGGGAGGATCTATTAATATCACTCCACACACTATCTGGGACATACACCACTATTTACTGGAGCACCGCCTCTCCTTCTTACAGTAACAGGCACACACAGCAGCTGACATTCAGCAGCAGCATGTAAGGTTATGTCAAACATGGACTTCTGTGCCAGGGAGGATCGAATGAACTTACTCTTCCGTTTGGAGAGGTGTGTGCTGACTTCAACGTAAGAGTTTTAAGTCATGAATTAGGCCAGGGCAGAATAAACCTACTGGTTTTTAAACTCCGCCTGTTTATGATTAGCGGAGTTTTTCTAGTTCAGTTTTTTCAGAACTACAGGCTTTGCAGATTCTTAAAGTCTTAAGCACAGAATTCATTCATTAGAAAATAAATCCTTCATGGGTATCTATTTTGGTAACAATATCAGATGTGTTTTTTCAGCTGAAAATATATGTTTGAAATGTCAAAATAGTTACTAGGCTACCATCTATTTCTAAAAATTATGTACCAAATGGCTCATTCCTGTTGTACAGACTAGGATTGCAAAACAAGCACAACTCACTGACCAAAAAGAAATGTTTTATGGCAAACATGAGAGAATTACCTCTAACCCCAAGTAACAGATGTGGGTATTTTCTTCAGATTTTGTCATTGGTCTTTAAATATTACATGTCATTAAAAAGTCTTTAATCCAACTTTCAGTTGTGGGACCTCTGAACTTCCTAAATAACAATAACAGAATTTATTTAATTTTGGAGTAAAAGTGATGGTCCTCTCATGAGTGCCTTCTATTAGTTTAACTCTGTGCTGTTGTTCACCTTAAGGTTTACCTGAAGCCACACTTCAACTATAACCCGTCCACAGACAACTTGATCCCTTGTAAAGAGGCAGGGCTGGCCTTTTCCAAAGGAGACATCCTTCATGTGGTCAACAAAGAGGACCCCAACTGGTGGCAGGTAAGCAGGGCTCCAACCGACAGCTACATCAACTACAACTGTACAGGTAATAGGTAGACATGTGAGGACTACAAAAGGAGAAAAGCTGTTTGCAGTCGATTCTTGTTATATGAACTTTACAATACAGTGATGTGTATGCTATAACTGCTTCAATTTCATTCAAGGCTTGCAAGGTTGTGGGCGGAGCCACTGGTCTCATCCCCAGTCAGTTCTTAGAGGAGAAGAGGAAAGCTTTTGTGAGAAGAGACTGGGATACATCTGGTTCTGGTCAGTATGAATCAAGTTAAACTCCATAACATGTTTGTAGTTCCTGTGGTTTATTCTGATGGCCATTAAACTGTGGCTTCTAGCTCCCCCATGTGGTGAATTGACAGACTGCATGTTTATTTCAGGGCTTCTCTGCGGAACCCTAACTGGAAAGAAAAAGAAGAAAAGAATGATGTACCTCACTTCCAAAAATGCAGGTGCGTGTCAGTACTAGTTGCTTTTTCCTACATTTATTTAAAAACATAGCACTGTTCATTTGGTAATAATTAGATAGGCAACAATAGAGTAGCCATCCATCATGTTTATTTCCTTGAACAGAATTTGACCGTTATGAGCTGCAGATCTATGAGGAGGTAGCCAGGATGCCGCCGTTCCAGAGGAAAACTCTGGTTCTGATTGGAGCTCAGGGAGTTGGGAGACGGAGCCTGAAGAACAGACTGATTGTCATGAATCCCCTGCGATACGGAACCACTGTACCTTGTGAGTGTTTTGAACTGTCAGTTTGGGCAGTCGCACCGTCTCCTGTGGTACATTTAACATCATCTCTTCTCTCCAGTCACATCACGTCCTGCAAGGGAGGAGGAGAGAGATGGACAGAACTACTGCTTTGTGACACGGGAACAGATGGAGAAGGACATTAAGGACAGTCGGTATCTGGAGCACGGCGAATACGATGGTAACCTTTACGGCACCAAGATTGACTCGATCCATGAAGTGGTGAATGCAGGCCGCACCTGCATCCTAGACGTTAACCCTCAGGTTAGGTCAATGTTCTGTTGAACAGATGGGTTTTCTCAGAGTTCTGATGACTGTTGTAACACTGAAATGTTTTCTGTTTAGGCTCTGAAAGTGTTGAAGACTGCTGAGTTCATGCCATTTGTGGTGTTTATTGCTGCTCCTGAACTGGACACACTGAGAGCTATGCACAAAGCTGTGGTAGATGCTGGACTTACTACCAAACTACTCACGGTAAGTTCAGTCAGAAAAGAAGGTAGAATATGGATTTATCAGGAGTGATATGGATTATGAGTAAAGAGACCAATAACTGATATTGGAACGAATATACATTTACAGTAAAATTATTGTTTAAAATTGAGAATAACACAAACTCCAACACAAATTACTTTAAGAATTAAAGCAAAGTAGAATTGACAGAAGAGAAATCCATGAAAAAGGTGTGGTTGAAGAAAACTACTGAGAATTTTTCCCTATGTCATGAAATTAAAAAGGCTATATGTAGTATTTTTACTTTCAAATATTAAAAATGACCTGAAAATATCATTAGTGTTTACAATAAAGCGCTGTGAAAGACATGAAGTGGATCAATTCAAAGCCACAGTCCAACAGCTGCATGTGACCACTAGAGGGAGGAGTGAGTCACACAGGCCTTTGACCAAAGCATCAGAGAGTGACTAGATGGGATGAGAACCACTAAGAAGCAACTTTTACAGTCAAAGAAAGTGATAAAAGCTAGAAGCACAGTTGTAATTTTCACCACTGGACACAGCTGTAAATGAAAAGAACTGAGTTGGTGTTGAAATCACAGCATTTCTTTTACACGGCTGTGTTTTATTATGAGGTTTATGACTATATGTTATTATGGGACGTTATTGTCATTGCTGCTTTCACAGTTTCAGACTAAACTGTGAGAGTTCTCACCTCGTTTGGATGATTCCAAACAGATCTTTAGTGCAGCTACTGGCAGAACCGTACAGAAAACAGGTGATTTGTGGTTGTACTGTGGCAGTTTTCTGTCTAAAAACAGCTATAATGTAAACTATCAGCAGCCACAGCATGTGAAGATAAGACACAGTATAATTATAACAGACTATTAAAGTAACTCGCTATGAGTTTTTGTTTGAACAAGAAAACTTTGTAGAAAAAATTACATGTAAACTTTTTTTTGCCAGATTGAAATGAGCAAATAAAAAAGATCAGTCTTTACTTTATAATATTGTTAAAAGATATACAAACCTTACAATTGAACTTATTGAAACCTGTAGAAACAGTCATTATCGTCAGTGCCAGGAAGGAAGAATAATTGGGAAAATAATTAGAAAATGCTGTTAAATGGTCTTCACTTCTCTGAGCAGTCTTGGATTAACCTTTTGGAACATATGAAATGTACGCGTTAACATGTGGGAACCCCGTAGACATTACTTCATGGGCCCGATTTCTCTGCAACAGGAGAACGACTTAAAGAAGACTGTGGACGAGAGCGCCAGGATCCGTCGGGCTTACAGCCACTACTTTGACATGACTATAATCAATGACAATCTGGACAAAGCTTTTGACAAGCTGCAGGAGGCGGTGGAGCGGTTGTTCATTGAGCCGCAGTGGGTTCCAGTCAGCTGGGTCTACTGATGTTCTTCCCCCTCCGGACAGACACGGCTGTCCACGCTGCTAGAGCCCCGGGATGAAAGAGGATACCTGAAGGGATGAGGGTTTCAACACTGCACCACACACATATACACACACACACATATACACATGCAGTGTTGGACATCAGCCCGGTGTGAATTTGGGTCTCGCACAAGATAAACCAGAGTCACCTTGATCTGAATTGCCAGAGTCATTTGTAGACACTATGCAACTCACAATACAAATAAAGTGTACTTATTTATTGGCAAAAATTTTTTAAAACTATGCTTGCAATTCATATGACTAGGATAAAAAATAAATACTGGCCACTGTGTCAGGATGTTTTAGAAACATAACATTTTTGCCATGTCCTGTTCTAATTTTACATCTCATATGTATGTATCTATATAAGTGTATTTATTCTGCAAAATGATGAGGGCTTGCTCAATGAAAAGGATGATACCTCAGTGTTATGGTTTACAGTGCACATGCCTCCCGTACTTCATCTCATTTTGTCACTACAATTTGTTTCCATTAATCTAGAATAATGCAGTATGATTTCATCTCCTTTTCCTCATTGACGCTGTCATGCCCTTGTGTCTGTGGAAAAGTGTCATGTTAGTCACTTGATGTTGTACAGGAACAAAAATAGTACTAGTGTTTACCCATTATTTCTGTTTCATTCAAGTACAAATGGTTCCATTCATTCTGTCATTGTGAAACCTTTGGATCATGTGTTTCTGACTGTGTTTCTGACCAGTCGATCTGGTGCTGCGTCTGTGTATGTTTGGAAGAAAGAAACTTTCCACAGGACTCTAGAACAGGGTACTGCATCTCAGTGAACCATCCCTTTTGATGTGACATAACTAAAAAAAGTAACTGTTTTGAATAAGGTTCATATTATAAAAGGTATATTTTACAAGATTGCAGAAAATATGTATTTTCAGATGTCAAATAAATCATGTGTTTTCTAATGGTTTCTTGTATTTTTTTGTTTTTGGAGAATTACTCAAACATGCATTGCACTTGCTTGAATGAGGAAAAAAAAGACATTTTCTCTTCTGATTGTTTTAATAGAAACGTACAAAACAGATGTAGGTACACATGACTGTACTTCATCTTGCTTTGCTCAGTGACAGGTCTACAAAACTGAAAGACTCCACAAATTCTTAAAACAAAATAAAATCAAAGGAGATCTTCGAATGTCAGACTGAGGTCAGTAGTTGCAGTGTAAAACTCCTGAGTTCATTTAACCGTACATAAATACCGGCATGCGAAAGAGAACTGAAAAGCTTTTAAAGGATGTAAGGGTAGACTTGGTGAACAGTTCAGGTCAAAAAGCACAATGATCTACTCGGAATCTACTACCTTGGTAAAAAGTGCCGATTACTTTGAGACAAGGAGCATTAATTCATGTCATTCTGAACTCAAACAACTAACAGAAGCAGGGATCTAGCATTAAACCCGCTTTCTTTCATTTCTACTCCGAGAACTGTAATCCATTTAAGTCATTACATTATCATTATACATTATCAAATCTTACATCAATGATAAAACATTTGAGCGCTGTGTATGATTAAAGGGAGGTCGTGCTCATTCTGTATTTAAAAACAACTACAAATTATCTGCTTGTTTAGTAAAATCTCAAACAGAGAAAATGCCTTTCATAATTAACCAAAGCCTACCTATAGAACCTGAATAGACTGATTAAAATTTGCAACGGATTGTCTGAAACATCAGTTTGGCTATACACTCACAACTTTACACTTCAGTAAAAA
>JAPTYQ010113951.1:0-22909 GCA_029814465.1 Ostorhinchus cyanosoma
GTGTGTTTTTAATGGCGCTAAGTATACTTTATTAATAATAATGAAATAAAAAAGTCCTCACAACATGTTAATATGACACAGAGTATATATGGTTATGGCTGATATGACTTTTCACTCCAGTGAATCAGTACTTCTGCTGTCACCACAGTCTGTTTAAGTGTCTGCACTACTGAGGAAATGTGTGGATGTTTGTCTCATCTGTGTAGGATTCATTTATATTCAGTGTGTGTGCACTTTTCATGTTCTAAGCCCTTTAAATAAAACTGTGTAATGATAACATGTGCAAACTATTGACTTGTAGTTAGATGTTTCAACATATTTTTATGAAGTGTTTTTTCGGCTGTGGATTAACATTTTAATGTCTTCAAAATGCACAGTACCACATTAAACTGTCCAGGAAGTGTGTAGCCTGTTTTGAAGTGAAAACTGCTGTTGTCAATAATGTGTTTGTTTTCCAGTGACTTCAAAAGAGCATTTGGATCATTGCTCATAAAAGCTTGTGGTGATTCATAGTGCTGCACCAAGAAAAGAAATGACAACTGTCATCTGTTAACAAATTGCCGTTGGTACTTCCATAATACAGACTAACAGTAAAATCTATAAAGGGGCAATTTCTAAGATTAATGGTGCATTTCATTTGTACTGGGAAATGTGAATTTTTGGGTTCCCCATTGGAAATCCCAACTGGAATACCCCTGAAGAACACTGAAAGTCAGACCGACTTCACTAACCTTAACATGTAAGGCTACTCTGTGCATCAACCGTAGTGAAAGCTGTTCTATATTGTAGGTCAAAGTTTACGTTTTCATGAATTTTTCAAATATTTTTTCCTTTCCCATTTGCTTATAATGGGCGGCATTTCAAATGTCAATAAAAACATCAATTTTGTTTCTATTTACTTCAAACTTGGCACATATATAGAGGCAGTTGATATGCTGACATCAGCACAGGCATAAACATGGTGACATCAGCTGGATCGATGCCAAAATAAGCTGCAATACTTGTGAGGGGTGAGGTTTGTTGTGCCTGGAACCACTTGTTAGCTATACTTCTTGACTAAAGAAGACTTTTGACACTTTTAAAGGTAACTTTGGTATATAACAGCAACAGCTTGAAGCGCCTAATGCTCTGTTTACTCATATGTGTCCGCAGGTACTGCTGCTTTGTATGTACTTTATGGGATGACTTGGATGACACTGGAATAGTTATGATGAGTAAATATTGACGTATTCATAAAACTTTGATGCAATACTAAAAATACACCTCATGTTAATATGTCAATGGAAACATGGCTGTGGACATAAGAATCCTTTTATTGTACAGATGGGGACCAGATGGTTTTATGCCAACTTGAGTAGATACCTCTGCAAAATAAAAGATATGTGACATTACGTCAAAGTTGTTAATTTCGTCCTCTGTATGGAGAATTTTAGCTAATTTTGTGTCGTTTTTAACCTACAAATACTATAAATTCCCCCTTTAAGCTGTGGTTACTAGACTCTGAAATCCCATATGAACTCATTTTCAATTGACCTGTAACAGTTAAGATGAAGTCCTAATGTTTCTCACTGTGATTTTGAAAATGAAGTGCAATTACATGTAAATGTAATCAGCACAAAGATAAATTAGTTAATTTAGCTTATTTGTGCTGTTTAGAAACCATTCAAGCTTCAAAGTGGTTTGTATTCAAGTGAACAAAAACTTGGCTTTGTGCAAGAACTGATAAGGTTTTTCCTGCTAAATGCTCCAATAATTGCTCTGAGTTATGGGAATTATTATATCAGCACAACAGATTGCTTAAGTGAAACAGTCCATATAATAGCTGATAAGCTTAATTCAAATCCTGACATGAATTTCTGTCTTAATTTAAAGCAGTTAATCTGAGCAGAGATCAGTAAACATGGATAAATTAGACATTGGATTACGTCACCGAGTGTATCACTTCACTGATCACACTCTCACTCTGTCTCTTAGAAATAGTCCCATGTGAACGTAACCTTTCAAACTCTGATAAGAACAGATGACTGATTCACTATTTCATTTTTCCTCCTTTGTAACATCCAGTACTTGATGCACTAAAACTGTTTGAGTGGAAGTTGATTGATAGTAGATGAGAGAATGTTGGATGACCTGTGTTTGACCCACGCTGCTTCTTTCTAACACTGTGTCCTTTGATTGGACTCAGGTGATGTTAATAGAAAACACAGTATTATGTCTGTGTGTGAGTGATTCTCTAACGTAGCCCATATGTCCTTACATGCAAACCATGAAACAACTTTGATGCTTCTCAACTTGTTGTATTTCTTTGTCATGAAGATGTTCAGCCTCTGCTTGGAGTAATTAACTGAACTCCACTTGTCTTTTGTACCTAACTAGTGAGATCACTTAGGGTTTTTTCATACCTGAATTTGCTCCAATTCAGGAAGTAATGTATTACATTGTGTTCCAGTGTTTCACATCACCTTGTTTCAGTTCATGTTCACCATGGCGATGTACACAGGTGGAAGCCTACTGTCTGTTTACATCTGGCAGCGGCACTTTTTCGACAGAGCTGCTCTGCTTTATGGTAATATTTGTGACATCACAGCATGTCAGGCCCACTTGTAGGCAATGTCCCCTTAAACTTATGTCCTGTCCCCTTAAATTAAAGTTTCTGAAGATAGGGAAGAAGAAAATGAACATATATGACTATCTGAAACCAGCCCTGCTCAGAGGGGTACAGAACACTGCAGTGGTGTATTTCTATCTCTGTAGTCATGTTCACACTGTAAATGAACTGCTCTGTGGAGCCAGTGCAACCAAGCTGAGACCACCTCTTCCAAGCGGTCTCCGCTCAGTTGTTTTGTTCCGGAATGGAGCGCAAATACTGCTTTCACATATGCCCAGTTGAACTGAGCCAAAGACTTGTTCCAAAACAACGGCTCCAATCGATCCAGGTGTGAAAACGCCCTTAGACTACGTTCAGACTGCAGGTCTTAATGCACAATTTAGATGTTTTGGAAAAATCACATTTTTTGTGTGCTCAGTCATATTACACAATAAATGCAACTTTTGAGTATGAACAGAATGCAACCCCTGCATGTGCAAAAGAAGACCTGACGTAATATGTGACCACGCAGGCATGCACTGTTTACGGAAGTATGGAGGCATCTGGTTCCAGTGCAGAATTGGGACATTTGTCACTTTTCAGTGATGTAAAGGTTGGATAAATGCGACCTGGCCTTTCAGACTGAAGTCGCACATATGAAAGTGGCCTGGGTCAGACTGGAAAAAATCAGGTTTGTGCTGTTCAAACTGTCTTTAACAGGTCGGCTACAAGTCACATTTTTCATTCATGTTTTCATTATCTGAACCCACTTTATCCTCACTAGGGTCAGGGGGGTCGCTGGAGCCTATACCAGCAATTTATGGGTGAGGGTGGGGTACACCCTGGACTTGTCACCAGTCCATCGCAGGGCTGACATATGGAGACAATTACTCTCACATTCACACCTATGGGCCATGTAGATTAACCCATTAACCTATCAGTGCTTGTCTTTGGACAGTGGGTGGGAGCCGGAGTGCCCGGGGAGAAAAAAAATCCCAAATCCGATCCATCATTTTTGTCACATTTTCCACTGTTACATGTCCAGACATGAATACGATCAAAGTCCTCCTCATAAATGTGTAAAGCTGCTTTTCAGTTTGAGTCATACTCAACTAAATTTTCTTTTATACATGTCCATCATACAGTGCACTCTTTCCATGCAGCTGTCACTCTCATGCATGCCATTACTTAGACTTATATGGAGTGTTTTTCATCTTATCTTCTTCTCTGTCTCACTGCTAGCATGTCCACCTGGCACCTATAAACCTGAGGCGACTCCCGGAGGCCTTGGCACCTGCCTACCCTGTCCCGACCAGCAGCACACGTCTCAGCCTGGCAGCACATCGCTCACCGACTGTGTCTGCAAGCCAGGATACCAGCCAGTAGGCATGACCTGCCAAGGTACAACCATCTGCTGTCTGCCTCTGGAAGACCTGTCGGAAGAACTGCTCACATTTCACAAAATACCATACTCCTTTCTTCTATTTCTATCAGCTAGGACTAACACTTTCTGCTTCTAAATTGTATACTTGAAACTGTGTGAATATCAGGCCTCATGAAGTTGTGCTGACAGGGAAATCTTTATCAACTTTAGCACATGTGTGAACATGCTCTATAAATGAAGAAATATCAGCTCATTAATCAGAAGTGTCACATAGACTAATGGTAGTCAATGTTCAGAGTGTTGGAAAATGTGGTAGATGACTGTGAATAAGCTGGAACACAATGTCAGTCTTCCAAAGTCCAGTGGTTAGTCTGACAGGGTCCGGTATCAGGATCTGCTTCCAGTAATATCAATGCCCCCCGTCTCTTATTGGCGCTAGTAATTTCCACACTCTGAGCAGGTCAGCTGACACCCCTGATGTTCATAAATCATCACATTCTTTTATTTTCTCTCTATGGTCTGTATAGTTTGAGGAGGGGATGGTTGACAAGCTGCAATTTTCTGCTTTCACGCTTTCTTAAACCTTTTTGTCACGGGCATGAACTAAGTGTCTCACATCCAGCCTGTTTTGTGTGTCCATTTGTAGCTACTGTACTTTATAATATGGATGTCTGTTTCTCCCTTGTCTTCCGTCTTCTTCTAGCCGTGTACTGTCCACCTCTGTATCCACCCGAAAACGGTTTCTTCATCCAGAATGTGTGTAATAATAACTACGATGCAGCGTGTGGCGTTCGCTGTCAGCAGGGTTTTGACCTCCAGGGAACCAGCATCAGACTGTGCCAGGCTGACGGCACCTGGTCAGGGACTCCTGCTGTCTGCAGAGGTGAGGCTGAAGTTCACCTGAAGGCCTGTTTATGTTCACTTTAATATGTTCATTTCAAACAGTGAGCCTGTTCACATCCACACTAATACTCCGATCCTTCTCTGACTTCTGGACTTTGCAGATTATTATGTAAACAGTATAAGCTTTTTTTTCAGATAACAGCACTAATCTGATTTTGAGAAATCAGATTTACACACTCTTCAATATTCCAGTGTCTTCCTGCCTGTACACAGGTTAATCAGATAAGAGACATACTGGATTTTTTTTTTCCTCAAATCAGTTATTTGAGACATTGGTTCCACATTAATATTTATGCATCTGTTTACATTAAAGTGTGTACAGACATTAGCAACATTTCTGTTTGGTTTGCTGTGGAAATGAATTATGTGGCTAAAGTCTTTGTGCAGCCCTTTGCAGGGTTAAAAAAAAGGTTTGAATTCATTAAAAATGAATTATTCCCCCTCAATATAAATATATATTCACCTTAGATTTTATAAAAGAGTTATATGTGATTTTTTTTTGTTTCTTAAATTATCTATTTCTTCACTTTTCTTGTCAAGTTGACTTAAATTGTGTACATTGTACCTGTTTATTGGGATTTATAGACTGTCATGGAGTTAGTTTTTAGTGTCAAAGGGGAAAACTCGTATTATAAATCAAGTGGTCTGGGCATGGTGCTTCTGTATCTACTCCTTCCCTGTGATATCAGGCTGTAGAAAATCTACCTCGTCATGCTCTGATTTTATCTAATCACAGCTCTTATGAGACAGGAAGGAGGGTTAAACAAATGACTGACAACTGTAACTGCCAATCACTGGTCAGATTCCATTCGTTCCATGCCTGGGTCAGCCAGGGTTGCACAGTCCAGACAGTAGCTGCTGGTACCAGCCTCAAAACCAAATGATTGCCAGTCATGATGGAACAGTATTTGGACTTAATAATCCTCATGTGGAAAAATGACTGATGTCTGAACTGTCTCAAGTGTGATTTTAGCTCCCTCACCTTTCTCTTTCTCAGCTCGCTTTCAAGGGAAGTCTGTGTCCTAGTTTTTATGAACCGTTTCAAAGTGCCTCTCCACATTTCACTTCTGTGGAAAAGCAATGATAGACTGACAGATCTGACAAACACACTTCAAACGTGAAAGTGAAAAAAAGAAATCCTCCTCCTATTCCTCATGGAAGTGGTAAGGTTTGGTTTCTTACTTTGTCCAGCTGCCATTTGTTTTTATAATCTTTCTTTAGTAGATATAAACGACAAGGAAGGTTAACTCTTTCACATAACTCTTTGGAGTTTTTCAGTAGCTCATGCATTTGACCTCAGGAGTAAAATGCTTTAGGGAGAATAGAGGATAGACATCTAAAGCTGTTTTTTTAAAGATGCATGTTCTACCTGCTCTACCTTATAATTTCTTTACTTGAATTGAACAAAAAAAATCTGTCAATGCAACAAGTGAAAATCAACTTGGTAAGATTTTTCTTGGAATAACATTTTCAAGCTCTATTTTCTAAAAATAAGTAATTTTATCTCACTGAAAAGTTACTCTTTAGGTAATCATGTCTTATTTTAAGTGTGATGAGGTATTGTGACTAGAAATGAGAAAAATACACTTGGTAAGATTTAGATTTTTGCAGTGCAGACCTTTATATAATGCAAACAGAGTAAAGGGTAGACTTTATAGGCTCCATCAGTGTCACAGTAGACCTCTTCATCCAGGTCAGTAGACGTCGTCCGCCTGTTCTACTCCAGCTCTGCAGGTTCTACAGCCAAACACACAAACACTCTGCAGCTGAACTGATTGACTGCGGCAGGTTCCTTCACCGCACATGTCTTGTATAATTTCTCATTAAAGAGCAGGAGCTTCATCAAAGATCAGATCCGAGAGCCGGCCTCTTCTTCAAACCTGCGTAAACATTTCTGCAGCACAAAATCCAGATGAAACATGGGAGTCGATGCTTTGGCCTGATTTGCCGCTGCTCTACTTCCAGCCACAGGGAGTCTGCATGCAGTGGAGTGTAAAGATTCTTCGCAGGATCAGATGTGTTTAGACTGAAGGAAGAATCAACATTTACTACTGCTGTGTGCCAGGCCAGATGTTGAGGGCAGGAAAGGTAGGATTCAATTAAAGGCAGGCAGACTAACGGGGATGAGATTATAGCACAGGAAGGACAGGAGGGTTTTAGGAAGTTCAGGAAAAAAAGGAAAGTAAGACAGGAAGAGGGATATAAATGAAGAAAGTGTGTTTTAACAGAGAGACTACAGCTTAGTGAGTCACACAAATGCCAAGACACTGAATATTCAAGGGTGTGTTGAAGATTTATAGTATATGGCCTGGGGTATATATTTTCAGTGTGTGTGTACGCATATGTCTCGGCACTACCACATAGGACCTCCCAGCTTGTGAAGCCCTGAGGGAGGGGGTCTCCCCTTGAACTGCCTGTGTGTCTATGAGTGGTGATGAGAAATAAAACATTGCGTCGCTTTTCGTAAACCTCAGCATAAATCATAGCCGACCCACACAAAGAAAGTTGCTTTGATTGGATGGAGACTTTCACATTTTGGGTGAAATGACAGGTCTCCAGTCGAACTTCCACATGTATATTCCTTCTGTTGATTTCCACTGGTCTGCTCAGGTGATTTAACCTTCCTCTTGTGTTTGCTTTCTGTTACCATCTATTATGTTAACGAGTCTGTTTTGATCCCTGTCTTAAATCAGCTGTTAAATACACTTAAAGCAATTATCTATAATCCTATTTGTTTCCCATCTCTTGGTTACCCTGTTAGACTTCCTTATTCATGAAAATATTGGTTTTAACTTAATAATATTGTTTTTTTACTGGATAACAAGGCTAAATGAGAATCCCAAATGCTCACATGACTGGGAGAGGAGTTGGCTGACAGTGCACTTATGATTTCAGTTTTGGCTTTACAGTCTTATTTTTATAACTGGGCCAAAACAACACGAAAGTCATAATTTCAACCAGAGCATTTCATAATTTTATGAAAGCACTTTTTTAAAATATTATTTTGTCTGAAGTCAGAAAGCTTTGATGCAACAAACAAATATTATGTGGTTCATTATCATACAGAGGAAGGTTAAAGACAACTACTTGTGTTTGCATGCAGCACTATTAGGTAAAAGTAGAACCAGTTGGTTACCAAATAAACCAGTCAAGAGTTAGTTTATGTCCATGTCTGTCCAACACTGGTGTAGAAAAGAGGAGAGCTGCAAATAATGGTTATTGTCATTGTCAGTTATGTTTTCAGATATCTTCTTCCTTCTGTTCATATGACCTTCTGTCCCCATGGCAACACAAAAAATAGGACCAATGTCTCTGTAGCCCTGTAACAAGTTTAATTTTTGAGGTTGTCAGGTTCTGCCACTGTATTAGAGTCCTGTGGTTTTGACGCAGGAGATCGATCTCCAAATAGAAGTGGGTGGTGCTTTCACTGGAGGAGAACTCAACTCATTCAGTCCGAGTCTGTATATGCCTTCCTATCAGTGATCAATAGTAACTATAATATCTGTAACCATTTCCATGCTAAGTCATCGAAATATGGCCCATTATAGATTTTCAATGTTTCAAAAATTTTAAAATCTAAGTTTCTTATAACTGAGAACAAACTTTGTAGACACTGTCCCAGTGAAGTGATGTATGGGGTTGAATGGTGGATATAAAACTGATTTTTACACCTTATATTGTCACAGTGATGCTATCATTTGAGCCTTGGAATACAATCATCATTTTATCCTGTGGTCCATTTGTGTGAAATTTAATCACATTAATAACTTTGACCTTTGACCTTTAGAAATCAAACTCTAATCAGTTCATCCTTGAGTCTGAGTTTGTGCACATTGAATAAGGATAAACCTGAAATGTTTGTTCAATGGATAAATACACAAAACTTTGAGCGGTTGTTTGTTCATATCAGACAGTAACTAAAGTTGTTACTGTAAATGAGCAGAAGAAAATTGAATTTACTGATGTGTTTTTGTTCTAACCCTTGTAGTGCGCTCCTGCCCACCCCTCCCCCGGCCCCAGCATGGCTTCCTGAGATGCAGTGACGGTGGGGCGTCCTACAGGGCCGAGTGTCAGGTGGGCTGTGATCGAGGCTACAGACTGGAAGGGGATTCCAGACTCACCTGCCAGGCCAACTCCCAGTGGAGTGGACCCCAACCCCGGTGTGTGGGTAAGCCCACAGCTCCTCCAGCAGCCATCCACCTCATTCTGCGCTACTCTGACATTCTGCCTCATACACTGGAAAAAAGCCAGTGTATGTGTATTTTTGTATTTCTAGTTAAAATATCTCATCACACTTAAAATAAGACATAATCACCTAAAGAATAACATTTCAATGAGATATAAGAACTTATTTTTAGACAATAGATTTGGAAAATCTTATAATTTTCACTCGTCCCATTGGCAGAAAAAAAAAGATTGCACCCTTCGTGCAAATACATATACATGTTTATATACAGGTATACATATACATATATATTTACGGTTGCAGTTCAGTTACAAAATATATTTTCTGACAGATATGATTGAGATTTGTTATTTTTGTGTCTTCATAAAAATACTGCTCCAACATGTAATAGTATTAAAACAACAGGTACATAAGGATGTTGCACCAAATAGAAATCCCAGACTTCCATGCAAAAATGCAGAGAACATTTGAGTTCTGTAGCTTTTTCTTCTTGGGCTGGACTGGACTTTGTGTTCTAATCAACTGCTGGTGTCCTAATACAAATCTAGACTGTGGTTTTACAACCCCGCTTATGTCCTCTCTAAGTGCCAGTCTTTTTTTTTTCCATCTGTCATGTCTTTATTCCAATTCTTACAGTTGCGTATTTGAGTTAAATTAGATTTCTGTGTTTGATTATTTGATTTTCTTTTCTTTCCATGATGAATCCTGCAGCTCTGCGTTCACTCAAACACCACAGTCGGTCTCTGCACAAGTCCATCTGTCTTGTAGCCTGACTGTGTTTAACTATAAGCTTATATTATCTGTAAAGCTTCTGCTTAGTAAAGGCTGTCTCGCTCCAAAAACACTGAGACAATTTATCAAATGCATCGCCCTGGAGGAGCACACGATCCATGCGCTACTATGTAGAAACATGTGGTTTTGCACACATATGTAAGCACACATGAGAACCCAGTCTCACAGAAACAGTGGTTAAACATATGGTGTGTATTTGGACAGAGACAGATCCATCTGCTTTCTCATACAGTCCCCACAGATACACTTGCACACAAACGTGCCCACACACTTCAAAACTGATAGTTAAGTTAAAATAGTTGCACACACTCACGGCGGCCGCAGAGAGCACCCAGGTCAGGCACAGCAACACACAAAAAAGGGCCAGTGTGAGAGCACCGGGCCGCAAACCTCCGGCCTCGCTGTTTTTAAGCCCGCGCTGACTCACTTCCAACCAACCAGCTCTCTGCTCTATTTAAAAACCCTCCCTGGAATCTCTGTTTATCGATAACTCCCATCTCCTTTTCTCCCCTGCCGCACGTTGACTCAGTTAGAGTGTTTGTTTGACCGTCTCAGACCATCATTACCTCTTAAACACAAGTACAGGGCTCGGCGGGGCCGCCATCGCAGCTGAGTGGTTTGTTTCAGTGTTTGTTTGCACTGTGGTGAAACAGGATCGCCTTGGCTTCCTTAAGAGGATGCAGAGAGATTTCTTCATCTGATTGAAATCTCCCTCTCACTGAGTTTAGCCTTTATAGCTCCTGCTGGTACAGCAAATAGAGCAGTTAAAGTCTGACTAAAGTATATTCAGAGATTTGGTTTAAGACGGATCAGGTTTATTTATATATTGACAGTTTTAAGACCCAGTGTTACTCTTGTGTCAGTTCCCAAATGAATTCTTCTCTCTATTTAACCTTTCTTAAGTGATTTATCAGCATATATTATAATATTATCCTCTCTTTTGTGTTTTTAACTGAAAAATCATGTATTTTCTTATATTTAATTTACTGATCATGTAGATGTTCATAAAAACTCAGATTAAAGCTGAGGGTTTTTATAGCAGAAAAAGAGAAAACTGACGATGAAGTGACATTTTCATTCATTGTGTCAGTTGCCAAATTCATTTTTGTCTTATTCAACTTTTCTTGAGTGTTTTATCACCATTTATTATAATATTATCCTCTGTTTTTTGCTTTCTTAAAGGGGTCATATTTATCTAACCCACTTTTATTAATCTTTGGTTGATTTATTTGTGTATTGTGTGTGAATTTGAACCCTCCAGATGCTGCAAAGCTATCTTTATATTCATTCTGGTCAAAATCAAGTGGATTTCTATAACCTGTTTTAATTCCTTCTTAATTTGTTACGTCTACAACTAGTTATGTCATGACATTTGCACATATAAGGTCAAGACTTCCAACGAACATTTCTCTGAGTACGACACAATTATTTATCAGCAGCAGTGCTTGTAAAAACTGAAAATATGTCTAAACTTCGAGCCGATTACCGAAACCCAGACCCAAGCAGAGCATTTGCAGTTTATGTAGAGGACAGGGAAATGTTTTAAAATGCATAATTTCATTTGAAAAAGCAAAACATCACTCCTTTAAAGAGAGACAGAATGAGCCTGTATGCTACTCACTCATATCAACCTCCAGTGTATGAGTCCTGTTGGGTTGGTTTTCAATGTTTATTGTTTTTGTGCCAGAAACTGCGATAAAACTCCCAGAAATAGCTTTGTCGTCAGCATTTATAATGGAGCTAACTGGTAAAAGTAAGATTTTTATCACATTTGAGTAAAAACACTGGAAATATGCCGATGATCTTCAAAGACTCGTGTGGCCTTTGTGTTTGGACCTGCCTTATCTTAAATACTCAATAATTGAGGTGTTTTCCTGCAACAAGTCTGATCTTGGGTTCTGTGAACTGAGGACAAAGTGGGAATGGAAAGTCTGCCAGTTCTTACGAATCCAGAGGTAATGATGAGGATGGAGCTGAGTCAGCAGATATTCTGACTTTCTCTTCGTCTCCTCTGTGTCGTTCTAGAGGTGCGTTGCCCTCCCATCGTTAACCTGAAGAACATGTCGTTGGTACCCCCCGTCTGTGGGAAAAGGGCTGTGTCTCCAGGTGCTGCTTGCATGCTCACCTGTCGCCAAGGTTACAGTCTCCAAGGAAACAGGAGAGCGTTGTGTCTGAGCACCGGCAACTGGAGCGCAAACGTCCATAAAGCCCACTGCACAGGTAACCCCCCCCCCCATTTTCTATTCGATTATTATATTAAGCCTTTAACAACTGCACTACATTTTGCACTTTACTGCATTCGAATAACTGTAACTCTTGAACCAACAACATAATTCAAATGGCATCGGAAAGCTGTGATCCTGAGTTTTCCAACATCTGCTTAATTGCTGCTCATTAGGGTTCCATTATAAACAAGATGAAAAATAAATGTCAAACTTGCAAAAACACTTATCTACTGTGGGGGTTGAATATTTTGAACACAGCTGTATGCTTCAATGGGGAAACAGCACTAATGATTTATTTTACAGTTTTTAGCAAGCTGTAATTTAGTAAATATGCAACCATATGAGTCTTCTTTTACTGACGCTAAAGACGTCTTTTACCTTAGAACAAATACTGAAAATACCATCAGGTATCAATTAATGATTTCTTGTACCTAGCATCATTCGCATCATCAAGGAATGAAAAATTAATGACAATATGAGGCTGAAATCTTGTATGGCATTTACTAGGACTGATGACATTATTTTCTGAAAGTATGATGCAAATTGCAGATGGAACATGATGTGAAATCCTGTGATATGAGCTTGAATTACCCAGAACCTAGTTATAGTCATATAAATGCATTCCCAGTCCACCAGGGGTGTCAAACTTGTTTTAGTTCAGGGGCCACATTCACTCCAATATGGTTTAAAGTGGGCTGGACGAGTAAAATAATAATATAATATAGCCTATAAATAATGACAACATATTTTTCTCTTTGTTTTAGTGCAAAAAACACCATTAAATTATGAAAATATTTACATGTACAAACTATCTGAACAAAAAAGATGTGAATAATCTGAAAAAAAGTACAATTTCTTAAGACAAAAACATGACTTTTAACAATACTTATCAACTTATCATTTACACATGTGCATTACAGATTGGCTCTCCAAAGGCACAAAACATCTGGCAACAGGCACAATATAGTTAAAATTGCACTTCATTTTATTCAGGTTATTCATATTTATTCAGGTTATTCACATTTTATTGTTAAAGGATAGTTTGTTAATGGAAAGAGAAAAATTTGAAGTTGTCATTATTTATAGGCATAATGTAATAATATTTTTTTCCATATTTAATGGAGAAGAAAATTTGGTGTCATTATTTATAGATTATTATGCTATTATTTCACTTGAGGTCACTATTGGGCTGGATTGGAGCCGGTTTTGGCTCACGGGCCACACGTTTGACACCTCAGCTTTAGTCTCTATATAGTCTGTTCAAGGTTTTCTAATATATGTGAGAAAGACTGTTCATTTGTTAGTACATTTTGAATTTCCACAGATTTCCCCAGTGTAACCCCTACTTGACTGGGCTGTAGTGTTGAAGACTTATTGTCTGCTAGAATATGCCCATATATGGTCGTAGTTTCTCTGCCAGCCAGTTATCCTACTAGAGTTTTCCTAAGTCCAGTACTTATTCATGGGAATACAGTTCTGATGCCAGAGTGAAAGACACTTGTGTGAGTTCATTTGTGAAGCTGAAAGAAAAGGTAGTTAAATGTGGGAGATAGAAAGACACCGACGAAATGGAGCAAAAGAGGAAGATATTAAAACAAAACAGCAGGAAACTTGGAGTGAGAGTTTTTTTTCCATTCTCCAGTCCCCCCGTCTGCGTTCGACTGCTTTGTGAATGGTGAGAACGGCGCTGTAACCCACATTCAGACACTAACTGAAACCATACCGTGTCTCAGCGCCGCGCTCGGCCTGGCCTCTGGACCGGCTTCTAATGGACTGCAGCCCTCCACATGCCTCGCAGGTGAAGCAGGTGGTGCGGGGCGCGACGTCCTCGCTGCCCCCATTTCATCACAGAGAAAGTTCGCTAATGAAGAAGCCGCTGTCGTTAAAAAGAGGAAGAGGCGCCGTAAAGTTGAAAGGGATCTGAGACGTGGGGCAAAAGAGGAGGTGATTAGTCATCCATAGGTGTTTTATAATGATGTGGTGCAGAGGAGAAGTGTGTCTGAAGGCTTCAGGCTGGACGCAAGCACAGGGAGAGGATCAGAAAATGGACATAGATATAGAATAGAACAGAATACAATGCAATACAGTGGAATACAATACAATGCAATGCAATAGAATACATTACAATAGAATAGAATGCATTGTCATTGTGTGTTCAATGAAATTAGGTGGGTTACTCCAGTCAGTGTAATAGTATTAATAAAAACCCGATACTTTGGAAAATAAGAATAGAGCAAATATAAAATTACAAAAACTAAAACTAAGAAAAGAAAAGAAAATGTGACAGAAGTAAAATAAGAATAGAGCTAAAGTTGAAGAAAAAGAAGTAAACACAAAATATGAATAGACACAATATTAACTGTATGTACATTTGCGGAAAAAATTATTTGACCACCTCTTGTTTTTTCAGTTTCTTGTTCATTTTAATGGCTGGTCCAACTAAAGGTACATTTGTTTAGACAAATATAATAACACAAATAGCTCATAGTAGTTGAATTTCAGAGCTGATATCTATTCATTTAACATGTTTTCTGGATAAAAACCAAAATCACGTCAGTTCTTCATCAGTATCTATGTCATTGTACTGACAAAAACAGTGCTTTTATTCATTCCATGTTTTCTTTTCTGTCTGTTTTAGTCTCATCATCCACACAGGAGTTAGGATTGGATTTCATAACCATTGTTTTTGATTACTTTTAATGGTCTAATAATTTTTTCCGTGATTGTATATCTATGAACAGTATTAACAGTATATATCATCTATTAAAACAGTGTGTATATCTATGAACTCAAGTCTATATAAAAATAATAAATGAAGTTTTGATAAATACTGATAAATATTGGATTGTTATTGCAAGAACAGAAGATGATTGCATAACTTATTACTCATAATTCACATTATACTGGGTTATTGCACATTACTGGAAGTGATTGCATACATTGAGGACAGTGATCATACAGGACCAACTGCATGGTTGAGTGTCTTCATGGGCTTCTGGATTCTCTCTGCTCTCACTTCATCCTGATGACACCTAAAGTGAAATATTCCTCCCCAGTTCTGAAGATGAATCGAGCCGATCGGAGCTGAGTGTGTTAGTGTTTAGCAGAGATGGATGCCTAAGTGGACGGCTCATCGGGTCCAGATGGGAGCAACGCTCTTACACAACGCAACAGGCATGATCACTGTCGATCGATGAGAGTCGACTCTTGGACGCGTAGGCCTTTTACTGCAGGCTCCAACTGTGGTGAAGGGAACGATGCTGGCCAACAGCATTACAACATGCTCAAAGGAAAAAGAAGCAAAGAGGGAAAGTACATGTTTAATGGGAAGCCTACAGGTCAGGTGGACAGGTGCACATAAACTCTGAAGCAGAAACAGGCTTTATTCTACAGTTCCACAGTTTGGGATCTATAAAATCTGTCTGTCTATCTGTCTCTGTCTCTCTCTGTCTCTATCTGTCTGTCTATCTGTCTATCTGTCTATCTGTCTGTCTGTCCGTCTCTCTCTCTCTCTCTCTCTCTCTGTCTCTCTCTCTGTCTGTCTCTCTGTCTCTGTCTGTTTAAAGAGACCAAACGCCTTAAAAAACAATGACAAAAAAAAAAAACATTCATTGAATTGAATAGGATGCATCTATTTTCATTCATGCCAATTGTATGTTGCTGTTTTATGCCTTAATAAGTGGAAATGTGTCCACTGGAGCCAGGTTGTTTTGGAATCAGTATCAGGCAGCCGTCGCTGGTAAGATACTTCCACACTGGATTCAACTTCAAGCCCCAGTTGTTGCCTCTTGGGTTTGTCTTCGTTCTCTGCTCCAAATAAAATTGGCAAACCGAGGGCTTATATAAAACCTCGACAACAATCATAAAAATGAGACTCGCATAGTAATAAAATGTAAATCATAGAGAACATCAGGACAACAGAATACTGTACACGGCTCTGAGAGAAAAGTGCTTCAGCAGCTATTGAGCTTCTTGGAAGTATTGAATCCAAATCTTCAGCTACTTTCATTACAATGAGCAACAAACAACCATAGCTAACAATATTCACTATATGCTCTTGAATCTACTGCAGAGAGGGGCAACCAGGAGGAAATACTGGATCAGACCCGATAGAACCATACAAGGTTTTGTGCATACTCCACTTTGTTACATGCACTTAGAGAAATTCGACTTACTGTCTTAGTCCGGCTAATATCGAAGTTTTAAAAGCCATATATTCACCTTAGTTGGACTGTAGTCAAACCGAACTGGAGTTTTTATAATCGGATTATTGGTGCCAGATAATGTGGTTCTAAGTCGAGCTTTTCCGGCATGTATACGCAAACCAGCAGAAGATGAACAATGAAGAAGAAACATGCAGCTTGTGTGTAACAAGATCAAGGTGTACAGTTTGTACCAAATGGACTGAGCTGTTGCATCGTTGTCGTCCATATTCTCGCTCTGTGTTGTTGTCCTCCTCCTACTCCGTCTGCTTCAAATCTGCCACGTTTGTTTACTAATTGTTCTTTATCCATGATGCCAACCTGAAGAATGCCAATGCGAAAGGGCGTGTAGCTTCCCCTAGTGTCTCAGAGTTGAACGTACCTCACTCAATAATTCGATTCTCTTGCCGTGCATTTATACTCGAATTTCTCTGAAACTCCAGTTAAATCCTTCGCTTGGTTATTGCCAATAGCTCGGCTTAGATGTGCATGTAAACGTACTGACTGACATATAAGCACCTTTAACAAGTGCTTGTACCTTTCTCCCCTTTAACCTTTGCCCTCTCTGTCGTGGCCTGATGCTGACCTAAACGATGGACGGAGGTAAGAGTCAGTCAGATGTGTGACCTCAGCAGGGTGTGGCTGTTGGAACACTGACCGCGTCGCACTCTCTCTCTCGATCCACTAATAACCGGTAATGAGTGTGTGACGTGTTATGATTAAAAAGGTCAAGGGTCAGATGACATCACTCACCTCCTCCCTCCGTGATAACGAGCAGCAGATTGTGTTCAGATAGAATGAGCTGAACAGCTGTACAGATGAAGTGGTGGTAGTGGTCATTCCCTCTGAACGTGTCCATGTGTTTCCTCCTCTGTGTCGGTTCTCTTCAGACACTGAACCCCCGCGGATCCAGTGTCCAGTCGACATTGTTGCAGAGACAGATGAGCGTCGGGGTACTGCCGTCGTCAGCTGGAGCATCCCAAATGCCACTGACAACTCTAAGGATGAGGTGGGTACCTACACTATCTACTCATCTGTTGGAGCGCAGGTGTCAAACATACAAAACCGGTCCAATAAAGGGTCCATTTTAGCCCGTGAAATGGAAAAATTACACTAATCAACAATGTCAAAATTAGTTCAGGTTCCACATACAGACCAATATGACCAGTCAAATACCATCATAACCTATAAATAATGATTCCAAATTGTCTTTTTTGTTTAATGTGAAAAAATAATACTACGTTATACCTATAAAAACAAGAAAACTCCAAATTTTTCACTTTGTTTTAGTGTAAATTAGTAAAATTACACAAAGATATTCACATTTACAAACTATCCTTTCACAAAAAAAAAATGTGGAGAAGCTGAACAAATATGAACAACATGAAAGACCGGAAGAGAATTAAGTGCAATTTGACCAATAATCTATTTTTTCCACAACTGTAGATGGAAACACTAATGATTTATCCATGTGAGGTGTTGTACTGTGATTGAATGAAGTATACAAACTTTTGTGACTTAATTTCTTCACATTATCTATGTCGTCTGCTTTGAGTGACTAATATCTATTACATCTGCAGGTGTCTGTGCAGGTGAAGCCGGTGTACGCCCCTCCACAGCTGCTTCCCATCGGAGTAGAAACCATCACATACTTCGCCACCGACCGCTCTGGGAATCAGGCGAACTGCTCCTTCACAGTCACTGTCATCGGTGAGCTCATGTCTCTGGAGACTATGTCATCCTATGGCACAACGGCCCTTTTTAATGAGACACTGTGAAGAGTTCTGATCACACTGTGAATACTTTTGCAACTGATGCGTCCATAAACAAAACCTATTTCCCTAGATCACCTTAATAATGCTATCATCATAGAAGTTGTCTACAGTGGCATTGCAGGCATCGAGACATGCCATCTAACCTAAGGCCCAGGATTTGATCCCAGTGTCGGCCAGTGGGGCCTTCATCTCCTTCTACTCCAGCTTCCTCCCACCGTCCAAACACATGCACCTCAACAGGCCAATTGGTCAAATGTAAAATGATCATATCCTACCTTCCCCCTTTAGTAGTTTGAATACACTCCAATGAGGATAAAGCTTAACTCATAAAGACCCCATATAATGACATTTGTCATTATTGTTTTGTATCCCAGACACCTGTTAGAAAAGAAACACCTGAATTCAGAGTGTCCCAATACTTTAACACACTTCAGGTTGTTCAAGTCTAAAATGTAGGTTGTAGATGGGAACATTCTCATCATAAATTTCACTTTAAAACAAAGAGAAAAAATGTGGAGTTGTTATTATGATAGTATTTCTGACTCACTTGAGATCAAATTGGGCTGAATGGTCCTTGAACTTAAATGATTTTGACACCTTTGATTGGATTGGACCCTTTGGCGGGCTGGTTTTGACCCGCGGGTCATATGTTGTATGTTGGAAGTGGGAACACACTGTTATTTAGGAACAGAGCAGTCATGTGAAGGCAGTGGTGTTAGTGTAGTTCTGTCTTTTTGTGTAACGCTACACTCCACTCAGGCAGTGAGTTCCCTTCAGCAGGTGGAAAACAGGGCTAGAGCAGAGGACGAAAAAAAGGGGTGTCCCATGTCAGCCACTCGATAATGACTGCAGTCAGGGGGAAAAACCTCAGCCTGGTAGCCGTGAACATTTCCATATGTTATTATGGTGGTGGAACGTTGTGGTTTTTTATTGGAGACATATGTTTTACTAGTGCCCTCTGACACTTTGTGCACAGAGCGCCGTCCTGCCTCCAGCTGCCCCCATTCTGCTATTTCTGCTCTAGTCCTGGGGGGTTGTTGCATATTTGTGTGTTTGAACTTGATTATTTTAGAGTTGATGAAATGACTTTAACCCATTAAGACATAAAGTACCCTCTAAAAAACATTCTATAAGCCAAGGATTGTTGGAAAACAGCCTCTTACAACCTGAGGGTATTTCTATGTCTATGAAACAGATGGAACCATAAAAGGCCGACATGGGTTTGCACAGATTCCCCTCAGAAGTAGAGTTTAAGATAAGATAAGATTTTTTGATCAAGGTCTTTTTTATTTTCAATTTTCTTATGTACAACAAGAAACGTACTACTTGAATATGAAACGGTTGTATCTAGTTCCTATCCACCTGCCCTCCGACCCACCCCAAGTACTGGACCTTTATTAAATTTATATACAGCCAGACATAATATACTTACATACAAAAATATAAACCCCCTTCAAACACATACGTACATATACAGACATGCTTATTTGTAAGTTTACAGACACTTAAATAAATAAATAAGGAGAAAGAAGATTAGAAATAAATGTAAAAAATGTAAGTAAAAAGGTACACAGATATTGGAGTTACACAGATACATTGACAAACTGCATTTTACACCAATTATTTACATGTATTGATAGAATTAGTGGATCAGCAGATATTGAACAGTTACATCAGTAGATGGTTTTGGTTGATGGTGGATGTTTGGGTCTATATGGGTTAAATATTTGAGTCAGTCTTAAAGGTTTTAATGTTGACACGTACTGTACATAGTTATTCTCCATCATGTTTTATATCTTAACAAGCTCACACCCCTATGTTTATGTCTTTGTAGATACCGAGCCCCCGGTGATTGACAGGTGCAGGTCTCCGCCCACAGTCCAAGCTACAGACAGCGAGACGGCAGTCGTTTGGGAAGTGCCGCAGTTTTCCGACAACTCAGGTATGTCTCGTGGTGGTTCTCAGATGGCAGCTCGTTAGACAGTTCATTCTGTTGTGTCTCAGTTCCAGCGTGCCCCACCCTCTTCCTCCACTGATGATGGTTATACAGGATCTTTTCCATCGGCTGCCTGGAAAAAAGCGATCAGAGGAGGGCTCTGCGCTGTCGTACACATGTGTAAATGTGTGCGTAACAGCGGATAAAAGAGGATGGATTGGACTTGTGTGCATGAATGCCTCATTTGTGTGTCTGTGTATAAAGACAGAGATAAAGACAGAGACTTTCGAAGACAAGTGGACAGATGAAGTTGCCGCTGCGGTGTCTGTTAAAGCCGTTAATGTTATACCAGATGGAGAGCAGCAGGTGTTTTTATGATGAAAATGGTTCTTCTATGGAAATTCACACTCATTCCATCCAGTTTTCACACAGTTATTTGTTTAATTTAGAGTGCACATTCAGAGCTCGACTCATTTGGGATTTTTAAATGACTTGTCAAATAATGTATTTTCCTGTATTACACAATAGATATGAGCATTAATCACTGTCCTCCAACAAAAAATGACTTTAACAAATTCCCAGCTTGCCCAGCTGCAGGTTAGTCATATTCTACTGGAAGAAACACCTATTTAAGTTAGATCCAGCATTAAAAAATAAGACCTTAAAGAGGACACGGTATGAACACTGGTCAGATTCTTTTCACATTTTTTATGTATCTTCCTTGGGACGATGTCTACAAAGTTTGTTCACAGTTTGGAAAATTTTAGATTTTCGATTAGATACAGGGTCATTGGTCCTTATTTATTTATTTATTTATTTATTTATTTATTCATTTATGTATTACAGAACTCTGGTGGTTTAGCCTGATATCACCTCTACACAGACACAATTTCCTCTACAAATATTTCATACTACAGACAAACAGAGTCATGATGTGAACAAATAAATCAGTGTGTACTTTAGTGATGCCCCTGCAGGTGTGGTCTTGGCTGATTTTGTGAGATTAGACTGAGCACAAATGCAATAAATTCTGAGGCAACAGTGTGTCCAGAAACCTGCAAAAAGTCTGAAAAAACTATAAAAATTACTGTGTAAAAAGAAGTCACACATTGTACTTTAAAATCTGCTAGTATCCTTCTGCAGCACAGTGAAAGAAACTCCTTTTTTCTATTTTATAATATTGATTTTCAAAGAAAAACACAACTATTCATTACTTCTTCTCTTGTTCATCTTTCTTTCACCTCATACTAATAATTTGTTTAGTATAATGAGGCGTATGTCCTCTTTCGACTTCAGTAAATAAATCGAAGGCAGAATAACATCTTTTAATTTAGATTTGACTCTTTGTTTCTAATACATTTACACAGAAACATTAGTCTGTTAAACCAGCTTGTCCGCTTGTGTTGCATCCAAAATGCTGCAGGAAATGAAAGCTTGTGCTGTGATTTCAGATGTTAGATAAGCCTGTTTATTTGCATGAAGCAGAGGGAAATGAGATCCGATGACAAGCTATCTCTGCAGACACATGTGGAGGCATATTTTCATACCAGGTGTGAGATGAAGTACCTGGAGCCCTCCAACAGCGATCAGATCACACAAAAATGCATGCTAATGCAGGTGTGAACAGGATCACACTTACATATTCATTTATATAAGCCAGGGGTGTCAAACTCCTTTTAGTTCAGGGGTCATATACAGCCTAATATGATCTCCAGTAAAATGATAACAGTGAAAAAACTCAAATTACAATATGAAAATGTTTACATCTGCAAAGTATCCTTTACAAAAATGTGAATAATATTAACAACTTGACATTTCTGAAGAAAAATGGTACAATTTTAACAATATTATGCCTCAGCTTATCATTTACACTTCATTTGTTTTATCATGGTGGATCTACAAATACACAAATCATTTAATAACTGACAGAATATTGTTATAATTACATGTAGTTCCTTAAGACATCTCAGGTGGTTCATATTTGTTCAGGTTCTTCACATTTTTTGTGACAGGATAGTTTGTAAATTAAACATTATTATATAATTTTACTTTTTCTGCTAAAACAAGTATTGGCAGCACATTAGTATCAGCCAATACTTGCAGTATTATTACTGTATTATCAGTCAATATCAGCATCAGCATGTAAAAACTATGTTCACCAGTGACAGATATTTCTCCTTTATCTTTTACTGCAGTTTTTTAAATACATTTTTATGGTTGAATGTGCTTTTTCTAAAGAAAAGCTGATGAAAAAATACTATTACTATACTATTTTATTTACAATGAAGATGTCTTACTTAGACAGGAGATAAATAACAACAAGAAGAAAATGACAAAACAGAAGATAAGATTGTATTGGCATTGACTAAAAAGGCATTTAAAATATCGGTGTCTGTGTCGGCTACTGCATCCTTATTATTTATTTAATGACACCATCTGTCTTAGATCTATAAAAGCTGATCACATGACAAGATAGCCTTAGTTACCATTGAAGCCAGACCTAATTTACATGTTAATAGTTAAACCTGTAAAGCTTTGGTCTTTTATAGAAAAGGAGACAGTATAATAGTGCACTGTTTGACTTCTGATTCACTTTTATACTGGAAAAAATGCCCCTCGAAAAACAAGTAAAAAAAAGATTAATGCAAGATATTTTTGCTTGAATGCAGCAAAGAAGTCTGCCAATTGAACAAATGAAAATTATCTTGGTAAGAGTTATTGAAATACAATTTTGCAGATCTATTGTCTAAAATTAAATTCTGATATCTCACTGAAAAGTTCCTCTTTAGGTGATTCTGTCTTATTTTAAGTGTGATGAGATATTTGGACTAAAAATGACAAGAATACACTTGATTAGATTTAGATTTTTTCCAGTGTAGGTCTAGGAGGTTTGTACTGTCGTTCTCTTGTTTCCTCTGT
>JAPTYQ010113971.1:0-22883 GCA_029814465.1 Ostorhinchus cyanosoma
GTGTGTGTGTGTGTGTGTGTGTGTGTGTGTGTGTGTGTGTGTGTGTGTGTGTGTGTGTGTGTGTGGGTGTGTGCGTGCGTGCGTGCGTGTGTGTGTGTGTGCGTGTGCGTGCGTGCGTGTGTGTGTGTGTGTGTATGCACGCACCTTTTAACATACAAACAGACACACAACTTCACACATGTGACTTCAACTCATTCACTTACAGACTGTCAGTCTGATCCATACATCAATAAATGCACAAGGCTCAGTGTCCTATTGTTACTATGGTAACCTTTTCATGCATGTTGTCATAATTTTTGAACAGTGAATCTAACTCCATTTTGGTTTAGTGGTAGATAGACCAAGTATTTGTTTTAGTACATCCATAGCAATGTTACCAAACTTGACACTGATAGCCATTCAAAAACACTTCTAAACTAAAACTTATATTCAAATAATTTAACTAAGATAAGGAAACTGTTACTATACACTGGCAACTGCTTTGAACATATCTGTGTTTTACAACTCTAAATTTAGAGAAATATAATTTTTATACCTTCAAAAACATGTGGAAGGTCCAATAGCAGTGGACTCTGGATTAGATTAAAGAGGTTATATTTAACTATTATCGAACATTTTTTAAAGTAGTTTACACTATAATAAACAAAATAACAACACTGGTAATGATCATAAGGAATTATATCCACTTAATGTCAACTTTAAAACATGACGTGTCATCGCCGACAGACCCTGTGCATATGCAGTTTGGATTTCTCTAACTTTCACTGTTTGTGCAATTGGAAAATTTTCAGTGGTTTCTGAAACATAGACATTGCGCTTTATTAGCTTTTTTGGGTCATAATGATAATTTCACTCATGCCTGTACTAGAAGCTGGAGAAGAAGCCGTTTCAGCACTATTATAACATGGTAAATTGTAAATGGTCACTAGATTTTGAAACATCTGGAAAAAAAAGTTCTCTGGAAAAATGGGCAAATGGACTCACTCACAGCATGTTTTCTAAGCTATTTATAGTCAAAATAAGAAAAAGTCTAGGCGGATAATTTTAGACTTAGGTTTTAAAGGGTTAATGACTGAATACAGTGACAAATAGCATATTGTATTTGCATTTTTGTATTTTTTATGGATGATGACTGCGGCAGTACTGACTGTAAGCTATAAAAGTGAGTCATTACAGCTTTTTCATGAACAGCAGATGGAATCATATTTCTTACATTTTTGCAAGCTTTCCAAATACAATGAATCACAACTGTTAATATCACGCTGAATCTTGCTCCATGATTATTTGTAAAATATGCATTTTTTTTTATCCTTTTACATACTAATACTCTAAAAAGGCATGATGTTCTGTTATGTCATCTGTAACTTTTTACTTTGTACAACTTCTTTACTCTCGTGTTTCCTGCATGTGCAGACAATTAAACAACTTTTATGCAAAAATTGAGCTGAATGTGAAATTTCAGCACAATTTTTAGTAGAGAGAATCCTATAAAACCTGGAAAATGATCCACACAATTCTCACATCAAATGGATAATCTGTTCTAGAGTACAACCTCTAGTATCCAAAGTTTCTCTTCCACGTCGATGAAACATGACAGATAAACTCAATGTCATGCAAAGTGTAATGAGTTAAGACTCACCTGACGGCGAGTTTCTATCCTTCGACTCAATTTTGAAATCTTTCTTTTCCTCGTCAGTGAAGAAATTGCTGTCCCCTCAATCCGGACAGCATCCATCGACTGTTTTCACCCGCTCCCCTCTCTCCTTTTTGCACTCGTTCTCCAATTCTTTGGCTCTATCTCTTTCTTTTTCCTTCTTCTTTAGTTCTCACTAGGAGCCTGTGTTGCTGGAAGCTGTGGCCACTCTCCGTCCTCTGTTAGCAGAAAGCTTGAACCAGAGAACCCATGGTCACCGCTCTGCAGCACAAATGGACAAAAAACAAGGACAGTTTATGTTTTGTTAGGGCATTTAATAGTATTAGGTCACAAATTTGCAAGTCGAAACAAAAGTGGCATTGCATAAAAAGGACAGAACTTCAACTTCTTTAACAAAACTAGATAAAATACTGTTTGGACGCAACTTTAATGCAGTAGAACCACAACAACACAGTGTTGAAAGCAGATAAACTAATTACAGTAGAGTCAGAATTACAAAGAGAGAAGGACCAGAGCAAGTTGTACTGCATCTAGTCTGAATAAGAGGAGCAAGAAGGGGAGGCAGAGAGGACCAACCCGACATTGTTACCATAGCAACATTGAATTCCAAAGTCTGGATCAGCATAGAGCGAGGGGGGTGGGGGGTGGGGGGCAGGCAAGAGATAGAGGGAGAAAGAGGCAGAGAGAGCAAAGCAAAGAGAGGGCAGAGATGGGAAAAGAGGCAGAAACAAGGGGGGGATATTTCAAGTCACTACCAGGAGCACTGATTCTCAAAGCCAGACAGATAAACAGACAGACCAGTGTGCTAATGCTCTATCAATAGATATGTATGAGGCCACTGCGACACAGATGCTTCAGGACACACATATCCACATGCTTTTACAAATGCACACAGAACAGGAGCAGAGAGTAGCACAGAAAGCCCTCAATCAGTGGGAAGAAATACACTGTATGTGAGGAAAAATAAGCAGCACACACCATTCAACAAACATTATTTAGCAGATCATAATGCGGTGCAGTCAAGTCTGTTAATATTTGATGATGCAATATGGCACCGTGATCAAAATAGGTTACATCCTGTTTGCATTGTGAGACCCAAAACAGAGCTGCCTCAGAGACAGAAGGAGAGATGGAAGGAGAGACGGTGTGTGTGTTAAACGTGTGTGCACATTTCCTCTCCAGTGCATCTGAGGATGGGTCTAGTCCAATCTTATTGAATCCCAGTAATGTTCCCCTCAGCTCTCCTCAGTTAGACAGTTAGCCTCGTATCTCTGCGTTCAGGCTCCTTATTATGTAAACTGTCAAATAACACCAACACAGTGTGGCTTATTTATTTACCTTTATACATTGTGGGTATACTGCGTGACAAGCAAACAAATTAACATGTATTTGCATGTGTGTGCTTGTGCGGAGTATGACCTTCCAACCTTATCACCCTACTGGGTCTCCCTTAGGACACTACATGACCAAAAGGGATTATACTATCTCTAAGGCCTACAAATGCAGTATCTTGTGTGTGTGTGTGTGTGTGTGTGTGTGTGTGTGTGTATGTGTGTGTGTGTGCGTGTGCGTGGTCTTTGACTTCAGTATTTAATGAATGACCTTAACAATAACCTACTAAGTTATTCCCTTTAGCAAAAACTCCCCTGTGTGGGGGATGATAATTGCCATTTAATTATCTTTAATTTCTTTTTTTCTACCAATAATTAAGAAAGAGGGAAATGAGGGGAATGGGAGTAAGAGAGTGTGACAGAACAAGAGGGCAATAAAAAAAAAAAAAAAAAACGTGAGAGTTTAACTAAACGGGTTTGAGTAATGGTGATGGATTTGGCAAAAATGGAGAGAAATGGGATTCAGAATCTAAGCTTCAGAAATGTGTTGTATATTCATGTTGGTGGTGGGTATATTACTGGGCTTTGAGCAGCTAGCCTTACCTTACAGTGATACTTTTATGTTGTGAACACTCAGAGGGAGCCAGAGGCCAATTATCTGCAGTAGGATGTACTGTAGCATCAAAGGCCAAGAGCATAGCTTGAGGATTTAGCTGCTGCAGAGACCATTATAGGACCAGGCCCTCGCTTGACAGAAAACTTCAGATGTAATCAGATCTACCTGTCTGACTCATTTCCAGCACGACAGAATACTTTGCTTGTGTAAAATATAAGCTGAGCCAATGAGATGTGGCTCCAATAATGCAGCCATAAATCACACAGGGGATTTGAATTTTGTAGCAGCTGCTCCATTAGCTATTCATTGCATAAATCAACTACCAAACTGCTTGTTGAATAAATGATGACATCTGTAATACGTTTTTCCACACATGTGAAGAGCAAGGGTCCTGAATATGTGTACACAACACACACAAACACCACCTCAATGAGACCTTTGCACGTACAGGAGAAAACAAAGAACAGAGCAGCTCCAGGACTGTAGTTAGTGAAAATGACATAAGCTAATACTGATTGCTTGACCAAAAGGAAAAAAATGCACCAGGCCTACTTATGATGACAGCGCTAAAAATACAAGCAGCGTATTCTATTCTGAGTGCTTCATGGCAGCAGTGGACATTAAGAAAAAAAGGTCTAAATATTCAGAGCATTAACTCTGAGGACATGATATGCTGTCTCTGTTTAATAATAAGCAAAAGCTACACACCTGGGCTCACTGCTTAGACCTCACAAACACACTTTTTTTTATTTATTTCAACACCCACCAAAGCATACTCACATCCTTGCTGGGACAAACACAAACACTCAGGTGCATAGAAGAACATACACACAAACAAATCTGTGGCATGCAAGCACATATAAATCCAATGCATCCAATACTACTCCACACACAACTGACAAAAAGACAAAAAAATAAATAAAATAAAATAAAATAGGCCATTTTAAAAGGAACTTCAAAGTGCTGAAGAATACACTAAGATCCTGAGATTGCATGTGACCAAGTCCCTGGCTGTCTGAGCAGAACAGCCCGAGGAGGCAGTGACAGTAACACCTTGGTCTAAGAGGCTCCCAAAATAATGTGTCTCTGGATGACCTGACGCTCATGAACCCATGAACATATGCTTAAACACATGGACACGCGCAACCGTGCACGCGAAAAATTGCCTTCAAAAAGCAGATCATGCAGAAGATGGGGAAGATGAGGACTTAAACGTATAGGTTTTTATGTACCAAGAGGTGTGTTGTTAATTTATTACCCCGCTGTAGCACATGAGAAAGAAATTAACTAAAGGAAGGGCTGAATATATGCACTTATCAGAGATACTATCACAGCAGCCCTTCACACAGACTAAAGAGGCAGCTAATGACTTTTTTTTAGTACTGATTGATTATTATTCCAAGGCAATTAGTTGTTTTGTGCAACCGCAGCCAAAAATATTAAATCTTTACATCTTCACAGTAACCTTAATGGATTATTAAATCATAGAGCTTTTCCCACTTCATTTATTCAGCTACTTGTTTTTGCACTAAGCTTATAGGTGTGTCATTCAGTCATTTGTGCATCTGCAAACTAAAATAATCTAGACTCCATACAGCTATGATTCGAACACGCACACACACACACACATACACACACTGACGTACAGATGCAGTTGTAATCAGTGATGATCTCTGGTCACAGGTACCATGTTGTGTGCCTCCAGTCCAGTGAGCATGCTTGCCTGTCAGACACGCTAACACCATGTCTGTTGTATGTTTACACTGCACGCCTCTGTGCAGACAGGTCGCTGTACAATATATCACTGGCACGGCATAGTTCAATCCAAGGCTCTTACAACCTCCACCAATCACTTAGAAGCACCAGAGCTGGAGGTGAACTGAAGCGTGGGTCAAAGCCATTAAGATGTGAGTCTTTTAGAAAGTTCAGGAAATTGAACACAAACAGAACAAAATATATCTGAAATGGCAATAGAGGCTGAAATTATTCAATAAAGGTATGCTGTGTTACAACATAACTATAATTACAGCTAATTTCCTTGTAAGTGTTAACACAGTGATCTATTTATCACTAAATGAAGCATTGTGGCGCTCCCATGATGCCATGGCCTATATATTATGTTCTCCAGATGTACATAAAAATGCTTGTTTGGCACAGACTTAAGCAAAAATCACATCATCATTTTCCTTTTTTGTTTTCAGTGAAAGTGGAATGCAGAAATTACCACCCCGATCATGACTCAGACCACAATCACAATATCTGTCAAAATAGTACAATTATGATTACTTTCATGCTGATTCAGTGCTGTGTGCTAAATCAGCATGAAGTATCAAGTACAGCAATTTATTTATTTGCATGTAAGATTAATCTACAAGTGCAGAGAGACCAGGTGTTATGCAGTGATGTGAGTGGAAATGAATATTTTAACATTATGGTGCCATTATATCACATGTACACGGTGGGTGTCTGCTCATACAGTGCTGGTATTTCTCATGAGCTGCCGTCTGAAGACATAGAGTAACACTGTGAAGCCGTAAACCATCAAGAGAATTGCAGTAAAGGCATTGATCCTCTGAAATATGGCTACATGACAGATGTGATGATCATTGCAGAATTCCTCCTCCACAGAGACAGAAACACAGAAGCAAACATGACCACCCAACCGGCTATGAAATTAGAAGGTGGCAAAGTGACGCCAGTGTAAACGTTTAGAAGTTACATTTGATAGTGATTGTTATGATCCACTTTGTTCATTAGATAATTACGGTTTGGCCAGCACTGAGACACAACCAGAGCCTGTGTGGGCTACGCACCGGTATTGACTGCAATGAGTCACCTTACAGCGTAAACAGCAGAACTTAGGAGCCAGGCTTTTGAAAATAATCCAAAATCAACACAGACAATCATCATGGCCACACACACATCATACACATATAGTACAGATGGCGAAGGCTGAGGGGCTGAGGGGGCGTGTCCAACACACCACCAGGCCAAACACACGTCAATAAAAGATTTACTGATCACAGATAAAGAGGTTAACAATCGATGGTAGCTGTTTGTTGAAAAGAATTTCTTTTCATTATCTGGATGATGTTTCATTTGTCAGTGTACATAAATATAGCTCTATGGCCTTTAAAGAGAAAAATGCCACAGTTAAACTTGAAATAAATGACTCAGTGATACATGTTGAAACTTTATAAAAATGGTACAATCATATGTAAGTTATCTTTACTAATACTTGTCTAAGAATGACTTTAATGTATGAATTAACATTAACAATGTGTATTATGGATTCCTGTGGCTTCATGAGATTAGTCTACATCTAATTCACACTTACTTCATATATTAAATGTTAAGCTATATTTCAACACAGAAAAGAACCAAGATTTGGTGAAACCATATAATAGCCGTAAAAGATGTCTGAAATAGACAGTTAACCCTAACTGTGACTGTGGATATGGTTTTGAGCAGTGTAGTTTTATCATAGACAGAGTGAAGAGAAGAATTTATTATAAAGGCAAAATAAATAAAGCCCTGATCCTACATCCTTTTAGTTTTCAAAGTGAGACATGGCATCGTAGTAACTGGACTTGATTTACAGCAAATCCACTATTGACACAGTAGTTTTCCTGTATGACCTCAAGACTCTTGTGTTTGGTCTGACCATCAAACCAGGCAGTGAAATGTGAATATTTGTCTCTGATGACCACATTGATTAAAAAGAAAAGACTCATATGTATATTAGAGTGGGTATTCTTACAGAGAAACATAAAGGAGATGCACTTTTGTGGAATCCAGCTAATGTTGTGCTGTATCAATAGATCTATGGCGTACCTGTGAATTCAGAATTCCTTAACTGATGGTTATCTTAAGTGTGAAGTCATTCCACAAATCCACAGGAATTTATAATCCATCGGCATTCATTATGAATGACTAGCACACATGTATTTATACGTGTATACAATGGCTCGTGATTATCTGGGCAAATTAAGCATTTACAGGTATATCTGTATACACAACAAATACAATTTATCTAGCATCCACCGCATGCACACCAGTGCTTACCTATAGGTGAGATTACGTAATATCATATCCAGAAGTTTAACCTGTCATATTAGCAGCATCAAGTTTGGTCTATACAAGTTGACAACAAGTCACAAATATGTGTCCAGATGTTTACAGTCATTTACTGGTTTGAAAAATAAAGAAATGTGTCTTTATTGATTAGATGCAGCCCCTGAATGTTAAAGCTCACAGAAAAATATGTGTCACTGCTCCCAAAAAAACCTGCACATCACCTGCATCTGCCATATTTGGTTATTTGACATCAGATAATTATATCCTCAAAGAAAGCATTCAGAAAAAAGTTGCCTTTAGCTGCAGCTCCACTGAAACTCTGCACTTTTGGAGCTGCACAGTAACTCCTGAATGCTGCAGTGCACACTCCTTTAGCATTTCCAATTCAGACATTTCATTACACCTTTAGCCTAGATGTGATCTGAGCTGAGTTGAAAAATGAATCATTGATGCGGTGCCAGATGTTTGGTGCCCTTTACCTCTGGATGTGGGAGAACACAGGAGAAGACAGTGGGCTGAAATGAAAGTTAATCTCATAACGCATAAGATAACATGATGTGGCCCGGGTCCAGCGTGAGGCTCAGATGTTGGCCCTGCACTGGGAGGGATCCAGCAGAAGATGAGCACATCAGTGATGAGACGCCTACAGGCTCGGAGCTCCGGGGCTCAGAGCGTGCAAAGCTCAAGTAGTGATGCGGACGGTGGTGCATTCATTAAAAGAGTAAGCTCCACACATCACACCGCCTGCATTAGCAGCTACACGGTGGAAAATGGACGCCTAGCATCAAGCGCCCGGTTCAGAGAAAACTCAGGAGACCGGGACACAAATCACACATTAAGACGCACACGAACAGAAATAACTCCTGGATGAAGGAAAACTAACCGGCCATTTCAGCTCATACAACACAGATTTTAGTCCCAACACCTGCGGTGCGCATCCATGGAAGGCTTCAAACGAGCTATTATAAGGGATTCATTTGCATAATAGACGTTGCCGACGCTAATTATAGGCCCTCACAAATAGGTGGGAAAATGATCATTCAGCATTTAATCAGAGACATGGCTGAAGTCGAAATATTATAATTATGATTTTTTTCCTCCAAATTCCGTAGTCTGTGCTGTGTGTAGTGGGCTAAGTTGAAGGCAACGTGAAACAAATCAATGTGGCATGTAAATTACACTGAACGAACTGAGATCCATCAGGCTGCAAAGTCAAAACTGCCCTGACACATTGTAATTATGGGCATTAAAGAAGCTCGGAGAGGTCTTACCTGCAGGCTTCTTATTTCAGAGAATCAGCAGCGCGTCGCACTCCCAAAGAGAAGGAGATGGAGGGAATAAGAAGAGAAGGGGTGGACGGTGGATGGGCTAAATAACGGGTCTATCGAGGCAAAAAAATAAATAAATAAATACAAAGAGATGATGGGAATGAACGAAAATAAGAAGCACGCAAAGGGACTACTCTGTAAATTGAAATCTGTCAGAGATGGAAAAGGGTTGAACGTGCATTTCAAAAAAAGGCTAATAGAAAACACGTCACTGAACACGGATTTGTCTACAGTGGATGTGGCCGCTGCTTGTGTGTACTCGGGGAGAATGCGTCTCCCCCTCCCCTCCGGTTGGCCGCGCGCTCTCCTGCCTGTCTGCTCCTCTTTCTATTTCTCCCACACTGAGCCCGACGCAGGCAACTTGTCGCATCCCACCAAACTCCTCAATGATCACAATGATGTCGGATCATGTCTGAATCGACGCAAGATGAAATCTGCCACAGTGTCAGGCTGTGCCACAAGACCCACCGCAAAGGGTTTTCAGTTTGGGTGTCTTTACCGCCTGTCTCCCGTCCCCTTCTCTATCATATTGGTCTGGATGTGCTTATTGGAGCGTGTGCCGTGCGCACAGCCCTGTGCGTTTGTAAGTAGCCTATTAGCCATGACCAGGTTATGTGTGTTATTGATGTGGATTTTTTTGATGGAGAGCGACTCTATGGAACGCCAGTGGGACACTTTTCCTCTGTGGTGATGATGAGAGCCGCGCTGGTAGTTCTGGGAAATGCAGCAACAGCACTAGTGCAGCTCCGCAGAGAGAGAGAGAGAGAGAGAGAGAGAGAGAGAGAGAGAGAGAGAGAGAGATGTTAAATCACATATCTACAGGTCAGTATCAGCTGATCAATATAGACAGGATTTGCAGCCAATCGGTTGGTCCATAATTGACTATTACTGCCATAATTATTTCGTCTAAAGGTGATAATATGTTATTTGTGCCATAGACTGAATTATGTCATCCACAGATCCATAAACGCCAGTGGCTGATCTGCTGGTCCACACAGCAGTTAGAATGCACAAAACTGAGCGGACAATGACCTTCAATAGCTTTAAAATGGGTTTACTGCCTCTCCCTCTCTCTCTCTCTCTCTCTCTCTCCCTCTCTCTCTCTCTCTCTCTCTCTCTCTCTTTACACACACACACACGCACGCGCTCGCACACACACATGCACACGCGCGCACGCACACACACACACACACACACACACACACACACTGACACACACAGAGGGGAGAGGGAGCTGAACAGAGTTAATACAGAGTGACAGGTCTTTCATGCAGTAATGGTGATGGTGAAAAGAGAGATCCACTCAACCCATACAGCTACACACAAACACACACGTACACACATGCATGTAAACTCACACTAACAAAAGATAGACACAAGAGCAAATAGCTGCACATGGGCCTGCACACACACACACACACACACACAAACAGTGAGAAAAACATTATCAAAGAAAAGTGGCCACACAACCACAAGTCACATTTTAATCTTGGTTGTTTACACCAGCAGTCAGGCTTTATTCATCAGGAGACACACTCACACAGACAACTCCTGGAGTTGTGGAAGTCTTGCAGACAGCAGAGCACTGCTGCTTTTCAGTTTTATTGACCCATGGATGTTTGATGTTTGACTTCCTAATGTCACACATCTCCCCCTTTTTTCTTTATCATTCATTGTAGTTACTTACTATTTATGTGACCTTGACCTTGACTAAATGGTTAGCTATTTCTTTTTTTATGTTAAATTTTTTTTATGTAAGAAACAGCAAAATTTTGATATTAAGTATATTAAGGTTGATATTCTAATTTAGAAAAGATACTTAATCTAACTAATGATTGTAATTCATTTTATTATTATTTTAGTCACAGGTTGAATATAATAAACAATTACACACTGCCTCATATACACAAACAAATACATATGCCAACAATTGCAGCCAAGCACAGGCACGTACACACATACCACACTCTGATCAATTGTTGCCCTGAGGCTGTGGTGGCTTGCCGTGACTGAGGAGGGAGTCTGGTTAACACCCAGCGGTTCACTGCAGTGCAGTGTGCGTGCACTTACAGTGGTTCCCTCCAGTCTAAGAAACATGGAGGGAGTATGTAGGTATCGTACTTGTATTGTGTAAAACTACAGACTGGCTATGTCAGTATAATCGGATCCAAATAGGGATTGTGTGTCTTTAGTCACATTTATTTAAAGAAAAAAAACCTCAAACCTTTCCTATGAAAAGTCCAAGTTTAGTCTGTGACTAAATAGAAGAGATTTTGGACAAATTTGAAGCATGTAACAAGAATACAAAGTATAGATAGTAGAATAGATACTAGTGGAACATTGTGTGAAATTAACCATTAAGTTTTATTTGTTATAGCAAAGGCAAGTCGACGACAACTGTCAAGACTTTAAAGAACAGCAATCTTATCATAATGTCTGTTAAATTATATAACTCAAGAGTATACAGCATTAGTTCCACTGAGGGGTTGAAAAGCATTTGTTTTAACCATCTTGTGATACAAAAATGGTTATGTGCGAAAAACTAAGCTCTATGCAGAAGCAAGCACAGCTACACCCTTTATCTAATAATGTGGAGGCAAAGAGAAAGGCTTTGGGTACAGAGGAAAAAAACAGAGGTATAGAGAAGAACAAGAGAGAAAAAAATGCTGCAGTTTAAGAGGCACCAAATGATTATCGAATAGTTGTGGACTGGAAAGAACATTGATTTTGTAAAGGAAGGAAAAGAAGGCAGAAGAAATGCTTCACTGTCACATAGGTCAGATGGCGGTCATCACTGATCTAAAGAAGTGAGAGGAGGACTTTTAACAGATCAGATCTTTACTGACTGGGAAATCTAAACATATTTTGCTACTGCAGATGTGCCCTTGAACAAGGCACTTTACCCCAGAAATGTAACCACAGAATCAACAGTAAACCTGCAGTTACACTGGACTCCTCCTTAATATGAATGTGTAGAAACAAAACACAGGGCTTTAGTGAAAAAAAACAAAACAAAAACACAATAAAACAGCATTTAGACTCTCCAAAAACCCCACATATAGGCAAAAATATGATATTTCAATGGTGTCACTTTATTTTCACCTCTATGAGCCTTTTCTATTTCCATCCCTTATGCATGTAATGTGGGACATCAGTGTGTCCCTCTTAAAGCATCACAGTGATAATGAAAACCAGCCATTACACAATGACACGGTGTAATTCTCATTAGAGAGATATTTCTTACAGACATATCTCTATATTTGATGTGCTTTAAAAATAAACAGAAATCTAACATAAAACATGGCTGCCGTTGATATGCAGGTCCTTCTTTTGTCTTGAGAACAACAAAAGCCCCTAGAAAATGCCATAATTAATCACATATTTTACCTTCATTTAAATAAGAAACTGTATTTCATCACACTTGGCCTGAAAATATGTTGAATTAAATAGCTATTTCACCTGAGTGGACCTGCATTTCACAAGCGGAGGTATTTTTCTTCCTATTTTCCTAATGTGAGTTCTCAAGATATATAGATAAAGACACTTTAAAAATGCCTGTATTGAATCGTCGAAGCATATAGGAGTACCTTGTACATGTTTTGTACAGTTCAGAATGAAGTTTTCACTGTGTGTTGTTTCCTTGTTTATTGTTACTTCCTTTTTATTCCCTTCATTGTTTATTCTCAAAGTTCAGTTCAGATCAGATCAGATCAATATCAGTTTCAATCCAACCGGATTTGATGCAGATCAGAAGTGGCTGACACGGTGCAAGGAGGCAAGAGTGGACGGAAAAGTAAGATTTAGGCCCAGAGCTGATCTGTGGTCACTGCAGAGCGACGGCCAGTAGAGGGCATCAGACCCCTGTATCAGCGCTGAGTGGTTCCTCCATCACACCAACACACTCTGCATCCACAGGGTGTGTTGTTGGTTGTAGTGCGCCTGTTGTAGTGTCTTCATCCAAAGCAAAATGAGTCAGACACTTTGTTGATGCCACTTGGTCAGATTGTGCCAAGGCTTCATTTATAATTTACACCAGCTAAACAGAACACGTCATGTGCAATTTTGTGTACAAGAAGTTAGAAATCTTAAAAATGTAAAACATAAAGTTGATTTTTGCTCATGATATTTCATAACATTTGTAAATTTTTTTAAGTAAGGGTTAGCAACATTCACATACACTGTTCTCATTTCAGGATTATTCTATTGTTAACTAATAATTTAAAAAGTATTTATATTATTAATGCTACTTTGACATTGTGGTTATGAAACTGCACTGATGATGTAAGAAATTCAGAGAAAACAGAAATACTTGACCACATCTCAAGAAGGTCTGTGTATTGTCATAAATTATGTACGTATAAAACTATGTGCATCCTCAGTCTTGGTGATCAGTGTTTTGCATTGTACATTTCCAAGTGCATACAAATTTCCCGCAGCACTGCAGTATCTTCGTATAATACTGCAGCCCCTCTCTCTCCTCGCCTCACTCTCCCTCCCCTGTACCTCCTCTGTCACTCAACCTAACCTCCAAAGTCTTTCTAGGAAACACTTTTTTCCTTCTTTTTCCATCATAACAAACTGAGATATAGGTTTTTTTTTTCACCTGCTGCTGATTTTAATTCTGTCTGTCCATTACAGTCCCTGTAAATATCAACACTTTTGGTCTCCATTCCTTTCACCCTTGCTTCTTTTTTCTCCCAAAGCCAGATTTCCTTTGCTTAATCACACCAACCTCTGCTTTATCGTAAAAGGTCTGTGCTCCACATGTGAGCATTTACTCTCATTCACATCTAAATGTACAGTATTCATGATTATGGGGAGTTGAATGTTCCTCCTTCCATCCCCAGTGTTTCTAACAGGGGGAGGCGCTCATGTGCATGTGTGTGTGATAGTGAGGGGGAGGGACAGGTGATGGAGGCATGGCCATGGGAAGCGCTTGGCCTTGAGCATGTGAAGAGTGTGACCTGGGCAGGGTGTGTGTGGAGGGGTAACCAGCAGACTGTGGGGGCATTTGGTAGCTTCCTGCAGATGAAGACCCAGAGGGGGGGCTTCCCATCCCAACACCCTGGCTGCCCGTTTGGAGGTTGCTTTTGGACGGTGCCGGTGGCGTCTGGTTGAGCTGGATGGAGATATCGCTGGAGGCCTCGGAGGTGCTGCGACCCCGTTTCGGTGGGGGCCAGGAGGATTCTGGGTGGAGGAACTGGCCGCTGTAGTCGCTGCTCTCTGACAGGCGGGGGCGGTAAAGCGCAGGGTGGGGGCGGTACATTTCTTCCTCAGCATAACGTTTCATAAAAAGGTAGACTGACATCACCCCAGCCCCCTGAGAACAGAAGACGAAAAAGAAATGAGAGGAGATAAGATATGACAGGAGGAGAGGGAATTAATTACATAAATATATCTGAGACTTAATAAAACTTCAAAGAGATGAGATAATGAGGAAGTGAATCATACATTCATTATTATATCACTATGATTATTTTCATTTACAGCCACAAAAGAATTTATAACAAAACATGCTTTTTGCACCAGTATTTACTCTGCTAAAACTTCAGTTCAGCTATGTACCCGACTGACAATGAGATAATGATTTCAATAATAAATAATAAAAAAGTTTCGGTGAGAAGCAACAGCCTTGAAAGGAGTCTAAAACGGGTGATGTGGTGCACTGGGTTTAAGTTGACAGGAGTGCAGAGGAGAGTGTGTAGGTAGAGGGGATGTGAGGGAGGATGGGAGGAGGTTAGCTCACACTGAACTGTCCACTGCACCACATTAAGAGCAGAGCTGCTGATGATGTGAAAGAGGCAGAAGGAGAAGGGGGAGGGGAGAAGACAAGAGTGGAGGTGGAAAGATGAGGAGAGGAATTCATATGAAACTGCACCATGCATGGATGCACACATGAACACACACTGAATCCCTGCCGTTCTGCTGAAACTGCACATCACATTATCTACAGAAAATGAATACATGTTAGCTGCATGCACACTCGACAGTACTCTGGATAAATACACATGTTGTAAGTAGACAGTGCATCTGTTTCCTATAATGTAATTCTTATTCACACACATAGACCAGCCTGACCTCTTTGAGCAGGAAGGAGGAGGCGGCAAAAGCGAATGACCAGCCATAGTGGTAGTTGAAGAACTGCTCGGGCTCCCTGGGCCGGTTCATCACCTCATCATTAATACTGGAGATGTAGAGCACCAGGCCCACCACCAGACTGAGGCCTGCACTCAGCACATTAACAATGACAGAGAGGGAGAGAAAGCAAGGAGGTCATTATAGAACGATCGAGACAGCTGCACCAGTGTGGCGAGGGTTTAAGAGACTGAAAGAGAGCGGAGGGATGTGGAATGATCATGCCAACCAATTAGCTTCCAAAACGCTAACATTATTGAAGGGATGGAGGAGGGAGCAGAATGGGCAGAACTGTGTGTACATATCATGATGACAGACAGGAGGATTCATCTGATGTGACTGAACGGAGATAAAGATGGATGACCTCAGGAAATGAATAATCTTTGCTCGCTTTTATCCCTTATAGAAGCAAAACAATGTACTTCAAGTTCTGAGAAAAAACAGCAAGTAAAAGAAAATGATGACATCCTGCCATAATTCAGAAAAGATATAGTGCCTAGCTAATAATTCTGAGAACATTTAAGAGACAAGTGCTTTATATTTCTGAAAATCAATAATCATGAAATAACGGTGTTTGCAGGGTATTTTACAGTCTGTTTTTTCTGTGTGTTTGCATTTTATATATTATTTTTGTGTTGACTTCTTTAAAGGTATACTTTTGTATGTTATTATATATTATCTGCTTGTACGCTGCTGATTTTCTTGTTTATCAATATTTCAGTGAAGGCAGACCTTGAAAGATAAAACTAGATTTCAATCTGTAAGTGTGAAAGTGTCAACTTATTAAGTGAAGGTTACATACAGGATTCACTATGTTTATCATAGGGAGAAAAAAAAACTACCGTTTTCACCCAGAAGCAACACATACAACATTAAAAGCCTACCACTAGAAACACTCACAAGCTCTTTATCCTGTCTGAAAAATGTTTAATGCATGAGCTTCAACATATGGTCAACGCCAAACAATCAATATTGAAAGAAAGCTGCATGCAGCAAGCATATATGAATATGAATTTCGATGTCACTGTGACATTAAAATGCATCACACAGCTGTCAAGAGAGTAACAACCTGTAGATAAACATTAGGTTGGAGAGGCTGCATTGACGATTCAAAAGGGAAAGATGTGGAAAATGCAAAAGCCATGCTGCTGTCAAATGAAAGCACATCTTTATTTAAATAAGTAACACCAGAAAAGAGAGAGGAACACATGCTCACATAGACTGGGGGGAGGTGAAAGAGCAGAAATTGTGCTATAATTTAGATAAATTCAGTGTCTGCAAGTAAACATTCAAAAGTCACAGCTCAGTTTTTGCAGCCAATTTGAACTCTGAAATATTAATTAGGACATTGTATCACTGCATCCGAGCTGTCGACCCAAACCACAATATTTACCCGAACCCTTCTGTCAGTGACGCTAGTATAATACCACTCAGTAGTCTACACATACACACAGCCACAGTGAGCCAGAATACTGAAAGATTATACTGTGAATGAAGCCGTGAGTAGGAGAAGGGAGGCAAGAGAATGACAGAAAGAGCGGAAAAAGCAAAGAAAACTGAGAGGGTGGATGAACAAGAGTGGGGGGATGCAGAAGGAGGAGGGAGAGGAGTGGGTTAGTGCAGCAGAATGGCAGTGTGTAGAGAGATAGGCTTAGAAAAGCAGAATATACAAGCACTGAGAAGCAATTTGACACACTCCCCCCTCATTATCACCCTATTATCAAAAATACCTCATATATTGAAACACTGCAACACATCGAGCACAGGCCATAAACATTACATAATCCTTATTATGTAACTGCTGTGATTTTGCTGCACCCTTTATCAGGAGGGTCCCTGCTATGGTAGACTGGAGCTGGTTAAGAGGACTACGTCTGATGCTTCTCTGAGCACTGCAGCACTGCGTCCTTCTCAAATGTGTCATGTGAAAAGCCTTCAGATAACACAAGCTCCAGTTTGGCTCCTTATGGTCTTTATTCCTCATGCTGAGTAAAGAAATGGAGCTGTTACTGCCATCTGCTGTTCAAGACTGGTAATTACACTATAGCAGGAAGTCCAGCTGAGATACATCCATAAGGTGCTTCAGGATATTTTTGTTTTTACCAATGTTTAACAACCGATAAGCAGCTGGAGGAAAATTAAAATTCATGAAAATGCATGAAAAATGAATTATGATGAAGGCATTTTACTCCCAAAGTTAACGAAAAGAGAACTCTGGATTCTTATACTAATCTAGTCACCTTTTCTGATGACAGCCTATACACCTGCATCATTCACTAAAAATAGAGGCATGATGGAGTGCCTCCATGTGTGACACAGTACACACCGGGCCGCAGTAATCAATCACACCGTGAGGGAACAGTGATATCACGACATGAGTAATGGGCCCCACCTGAGAGGATGAAGAAGATGCCGGACACAAAGGCCAGTATGGTACGCTGAGGTCGGATGTGTCCAATGTTACTGATGACAAAGGCTGTGAAGACAAAGAGCAGCGACACCATCGGGAAGGGTGTGGCTGTTCGCACCATCTCTGTAGGGAGGAGAGGTCACAGTGTTAAATGGAACCGATGGGACGTGTCCTCAGAACTCTGGGAAAAGCCAACACCACTGTTTGGAGATGCAGAATCTGTCAACTCGATAGTATATACAACTATGTGGTGTCTGACAAGTTATTTCTACTACTGAAAGAACTTTTCTATCTTCACCAAATATACACATCATTACTTTTGGAAACAGATTTGATTTAAAAGCTTTACAAGTAAACAATAAAACATAAACAGTGGTTGTAAACTCACCAAGACACATGATTATTATTTTAGCACCACAGCTTTTTTCAGGTGTTTGTTTGAGGGGGGATTGTTGGGTTTCACTCTGAGGCTTTAAAGTGCCTTTAAGATCATTTTTGTTGCTATGCAGATAAAACTGAAAAGTGACTGATATTTTCACTGTGATTAATTGTTTGATATGATACCTTATTTTCAAGTACTGACATCAAACTTAGTCTTTAATGAATCATGTAAGTAACTTAACAATATTATGACTAATTCAGTTTTTTTCTGTATCATTTTAATATTGAAAAACTGATCATCATGCTCACGTTTCAGTACCTACAACCAACCAGCAGGAGGACTCTGCAGTTGCTCTCGACTGCAGAGACTCAGTCGCGAAGTAATCTTACTCAGCTTTTATTTGTTTTACTCACTGAGGATATTTGCAGTGTTTTCTGTGGTAATCTCTATATCAGGTTCAGTGAAATACTCTGATGCAACACATCTCCCGTTTTCTGATCCTGAGAGGAAACACAGAAAATGAAATAAATGTCAGAGTTTGCTTTTAGGATCAAAGTCAGTGATGCATGAAGAAACAAAATCCAAACAAAAAAAAGGAAAAAGCATGTGGGTCTCTGCAGTCCTGCACACCTGGTAACGTTCATGATATATGACAGCTTGGATTCTAGAGGCTCTCTTTCCTCTCCTTTGTGCTTTCTCACATCTTTCTGTGTGTTTGTCTGTGTCATAATGTGCACAGAGGCACACATACTGCATAGCAGCACTTCATGGATGCATGCATGTCTCAGTATGTGTGGATGTGCATCTCCTACAGCTACAACAAAATATCTGAACTTGTGTCTGCAGGGAGTTCTTCCTACCAGCCACGAAGCAAACTCTCCAGAGGCCTGAGTGCAGGGCCATCTTCACCTCCATGCTCTGGTTCTGCTGTAGGATGATCCCCTCCACCATGATAAGCCAGTAGTCTGTGGACACCGCCACCCCCACCAGCAGCAGCCCACAGGCTCCAAACACAGTGGACAGGATTGTCAACGCACGACTGCTGCACGAACTCATCTGGAGGGCAGAGTGAGGGATGGGGGGTGTTAAAGTGCACAACCGAAAAATGTAGGTAAATTTGGAAGGGTCATGGACGGAGGTCATCAGGGAAAGGGAAACACTGAGACAGACATGTGACGTGCACACATGCGCACACACATGCAAACAGCTACTGGCTATATTCCTGTCTCGACTTGTTATTGCTAAAGATGAGTTAGTGACACATCCACTGGCAACCAATCCTGTTAAAGGTCAGAGAGGAACCAATGCAACAGATGATGACCGCACAGTAAATCACAGACATTAGGCAAGGACTTAAAAAACCTGAGCGGTAGTGGTAGATAGATAGGATAAAAACACACACACACACATCAGGCAGAAGAGCAGAGGTCCTGTGTGAGTCACACACGGGCTTTCTGTGTCTTAGTTCTGGTTGACCGGGGAAGACTCTGCTGTCTGTACGAATTTACCAGTGTCTGTGCTTGTGTGCATGCAAGTTTGCATGTAATTGTTCCCCCTCTAGCCTCTGCTTAATTTGGAGCTCTATTCAGTATCATCATCTTGACAAATAATTCAGAGTAGATGCATATTGGAAACACAGAGTGAGGCTGGTGCTTACTCTAATCACCCTCATTTTGTTGAGTTACACAGTACATTATGTGTTTCTCTGGGAAGATCATTACCGTAATTCACCTGACCTGTTCCAGCTCATATCTTTCAATTTGGGATGTTGGTTTCATTTCAGCTTGAGCAAATTTACATATTTCAAAACATAATGTGAGTGCATACATGTTTTTTCTTAAGCTAATCCATCTCAAGTTTAGCAGAGACTATTTTCTGTGGGGCCAGCTTAATACTGTCAGCAGGAGTTTTGCCTGTGATCTACAATTAGTACAAAATTTTCATCATTCATGCTGTGACTTTCACCTTTTATCCCTGACTGTGACAAGGCATTAAAGTTAAGAAGTGATTTGAAATTAAATGAGGCCCAGAATTTGATCCATTTGCAGCCCATGTGTGGCCACAGCAGAACAAAAGTAGGGCACAAGCTGATATTCAATATTTAGTTACTCAAAATTGCTATGATGGCAAAATGTGTATATAAAAAAATTGTATAGATTGTTACACACACGATATCATCTAAAATCTGAAGTTCAAACTCTGCAGACTCCTATACTGTGACAAAGAATTGATCTTTGTTGTAGCAGGTGATCATTTTCGCTCCTCAGTTGTCACGTTTTCAAGCTTCATTCTCCTTTTCTTACAGTAGGTGACAGGAATGAAGTCAGGCGTGTTCTTCTGTTGATGCAACGCAGCTGCTCCAGGTATTTTTTTTAATTTTTTTTTGTTCACTGTTGTGCTGAGCTGTCATTTGCATAGTTGTAGCCTGTCTGTTTGAGTGTCATTAATAAAATCTCCACAGCGCTGCAGCTGAACAAGTTCTTTATGCAGCTGTTTTAACACAATCCTCAGTACATCTGTTCTGTTTTAACAGTGTAACACATAATCTAAGTACTGACCTTGTCTGCAGCAGAGAGAGGAAGATGAAAACAATGTGATTCCTCCTTTGGTCTTTGTGTAACAAGCCCCAAAGTCTTTAAGGCGCTGAGTTACAGTTACAGCAATTCTTGTGGGGAATAAACTCTCAGAGATAAGACTTGGCTTCATCTTATCTGGATAGCTACAGCAAGAGACCTAAAGACATTACTTGCTTCAATGTCTTGCAGCAAAATTATTGAAATGAGCTTCTTCTGTGAGGGAGGCACAAAAACATGGGTAACTTTTATGGGGCAGCATCTGACAGATGATACAATAAGATTTTCAAGAACTGAATGTCGAATGTTAACGTTATTTCCACCGATGACGTTTCAGAATGATGGACAAGAAACAAAGGAGATGGGAGGTTAGAGTCGGAGCTTGAAGTTTGGGCTGGCATGAGCGAGAACTTTTACAGAAGAGCCAATTTATGAAGGAGTAAGGAAAGCAACATGCCTGAGTTGACATATGACTGAAGGAGGAGATATCAAGATAACTATGGGGAAGAGAGAGGGGCTCAAGGATGAACAATCACCTTCCAGCAGCTGGAGGATGTGCCGAAGTGGTCAGGAATGAGTAGCAATCAATTGGAGTTGCAACACTGCAGTAATGAGTGGATGTGCCTGAGTGGCTCTTGCAGACTTGTTCAGCACCATGGACAGCACCCTCATCTCTCACACAGACTGCCAGTCAAACAGCCGCTGAGCGAGAAACACAATGTGATCCAACAGATGAAATACATCTTGCTGGCTTATAATGAATTTGGACAAAAGTGAAGCGAACACATTCAGCTCCTGTATACCCATATATTGTGCTCACATCATCCAAAGAGCTGGTACAGCATTTGGAGAAAGAGCCATTAGAGATTAAGGATTGAGCCTGAGTGGAAAAAAACCCAAACTCTTTCCCTGTTAGATTTGTGATAACAATCCCATTTTAGCTCTATGAGACAGGCCCCTCAGCTCCCTTACCCAGAAAGTAATGAGCCAATTGAATTGGTTAGATAGGAGCCACAGGGGGACAAAAGGTTTAATTCTCTGTAATCTGTCACAATCTACAGACTGACATCACCTCTAAGCCTCTCAGGAAAGAAAGACACCAAAAGAAAGAGGGAGTGATGGATACAGAGGAAAGGATATGGAGATGTGCTGCTGAAAACATCCGAGCAGAGAAATGATTCAGAAGAGAGGGCTAAGAGCATGAAAAGTGTGTTTGCAGAAAAGTCTGTGAGGCGGGAACAGCAGGAGGAAATGCAGCGGATACAGGTTAACACAGGGAAAGACCTTGGCCCAAAAAATGGAAGGAGTACCCTGCGTGAGCGCGCATAGCGGGAATGCGCCCGCACCTGTGCTAAACTAACCAACCTTGACTGTCCAGCATCACTAAACCAACCAGGGAGGACGTGTGAAGTCATTCAAGAGAAAATAAAGGACTCAATAACGAGCAGACACGATGGCGACTCAATGGGGCGGGTTTGCACAACATTCCTCAAATAATTCCAGCTGCGCAATCACACTCTAATAAAAGTAGGAGACAAGAGGATAGTTCAACATTCAAACACTATTCCATTTTGATAACAGAACGTTTGCAGGGCAGATTCAGTCTCGTGCTTGAGGACTGAATCAGGCAGTGATGTGCGCATTGGGTTGTTTAGAACCCCCCCTCTACTGTCACACACTCTCACACGCGGAGTTTGGAGATGATAAACACAGACCAAGGAGCATGTGAGCGACTTACGCAGAAAATGAAGACATGGGCAAGATTAAGAGCAGCGTAGCGACTCAGCTTTTAGGGAATATTGACTAATGCTGGTATATACATGTATATTTTTTTGGTTCCCTTTACGCTACCACGACACGAGGACACGTTCTGAATGCTGCTCCTCTCATTACTCTCATGCACAAACATTTTGACAGGTTGAAAATGCGTCATCACAATCACTCTCCCCACCATGAAAAAAAAAAGCATTAAGTGTAGTTGTTTGAAAGGAGAAATACTCACCCTGCCACGAGAGTCGTGCGCTCACGTCAGAAGCCAAGAAACCTCACACCAGGGGAGGTTTGGTGGATTGTCGTCTCTCTCCCTCACCCCTTCTCTCTCTCTCTCTCTCTCTCTCTCTCTCTCTCTCTCTCTCTCTCTCGCTCTCTGTTTCTACTGTGTTTTCCCTTAAGTCCCCTTGCCCATCCTCTAAATCCCACTCTTGCTCTTTTCACTCAGTCTGTCCCAGGCACTGCGGTGGATCGGTTCAGCAAGCTACTTTGGCTTCAAAAGAGACATAATGTGAGGTAGAGAGAGGAGTGCTGGAGAGAGAGAGAGAGAGAGAGAGAGAGAGAGAGAGAGAGAGAGAGAGAGAGAGAGAGAGAGAGAGAGAGAGAG
>JAPTYQ010114012.1:0-22799 GCA_029814465.1 Ostorhinchus cyanosoma
CCCCCCCCCCCCCCCCCCCCCCCCCCCCCCCCCCCCCCCCCCCCCCCCCCCCCCCCCCCCCCCCCCCCCCCCCCGTTCTGATTAATGGGGAAATAACACATCTAAAATAAAAAAACTGGTTAAAGACCAAACCTATACTAATTTATTTCAATGGCACCACACTTAGGTAGTTTACATGGCTACATTTTATTTTGGCCTGGGGATATTTTCCGTATCCGGTGAGGCGCAGTGTTTGTGGTTATAGTCGTACACACAAACCACCCTTCAATCAGGTGTTTCATTTTTCGTGTCATTCTCCTTTCACTAACCATTTCCCTTAGTCTCATCGTCCAGGCTGTTCAGGTGTTGCAAAACCCTCTCCATGGGCACCTCCTCTGCACCCTCAAACTCCCCTCCGACACAGTCACCCAAGACAGCCGCGACCAGCGCGCCCCTGAACCGGGACAAAGACGCCGGGCCCCCCGCTGCCACCGCTCTCGCTGCCGTCATTGCCATTCATTCACCAGTGAAGACACCTCTGCACACACCGATGAAACACGGTGCTGGTCCGCTGACCGGACGGCACTGCAGGTGCAAACAACAAACGTCGACTTAACTCCCCCCTGTTCCTGCTTCCTGAAACGGCTTTGATTGCGATTTGACCCCGACGCAAGGCGGAGGTCGCAGCACCTAGAATTGCGTTTTATAGATGCGACGTCTGCTAACAGATAGACTGTATTCGGTTCTATCTGAATGTATATCTATACGTAGACCGCTCGTTAACTACCGAAATGCTTGAAATAAACGCGACTCAGCTTTTGGAGAAACGGTCATTGTTCGTTAGTGTCGATGCCAAGTTTTCAGCTCAACGTGATGTAATTCCCAAAGATATAAACAGCAGCAGGTAACCAAAAGCATCTACTGATCTAAAACATTTAACCCTTTAAAACTTATAACTATTTTCATGGCAACTCTTAATTAGTTTTGTTCTATAAATGTAAGCTTTCATGAGCAATTTATCTCCATTTATTGTAATATTTTCCTCTGCATATTTCAGTGACGGGCAAGCATGTTCCAATAATTGAATTTGGAAAATTAAATAATCAATCAGATAGATGTTTATAAAATCTCAGTAAATACAAATATTGTGTCACAATATTGAAAACTGAAGAGAAGCCGCTTTGTCAGTTATAATAAAAACTTGCCTTTTGTCCAATTACATGAGTTTTATTAATGAATTAATGTTGAACCTCCAAACTGGTCATATCCGATGATGGTAAAAAGTTGAAACTCTGCATTTTACCTCATTTTTTTCACATATATCAATTAGAAAAGCAGTTGGGATGATATTATAAATTCATTGTGTCCTATATATTTAATTTTATGGCAGAGCCCCGTATTGCTCATGTCCAACAGAACGTTTGCGCAAACTCTCGAAGTTTTACGATACTATAATGTATTTGTAAAGATCGCCCCCTCCTGGGGATGAGCTCTGCCGTTGGTTGTACAGGATGTCATTTGCGCCACTGCTTTTGTTGTATCAGCAAAAAAACAACCAAATATGTATGTAATCATCAAACTGGTTGCAGTGAATACAAACTAAAAGGTTGAAGAAACCCCTCCCACGACTGCATTAAATCAGCCGTTTCCTGCACGGTAAAGCACCGACTCTTTGTTTTTCTTGACTGTCCAATTCATAACTCATTAAATAGTTTCCTTTAAAAGTCTATTGTGTTAGTTATCCTTTTCATCCAGCCATTTCGTAACGAACTTATCATCGCTAGCTGGTTAGCTTAATCATGACTATTTTTGCTAGCTTCTTGCATACAAAACCCATAATCCTCGTAGGTGGGTGGATGTTTGGAAGCGCGGCGTCTGCAGCATAATTAAAACATGGCGGACTCGGAGGAATTTAGACTTAAACGAATAAAGGTATGAAATATCCACCCGCTACGTGTTTACAGCAAGCAGGCAAACACTGCGACCAGACGTTTAGCTGATAGAGACACACAGAGGAACATTCAGCTGTTATGCTTTAGCTCCGAGGTCCAGATGTGCATATGTAAGCTAACGCTAACTAGCTTACCAGCGTTTAGCTTTGATGCATGCAACTACGCCAAGCTCCGTTTTATAGCAAGTCGATTTGATAATCAGCCATCAGATGTACTTAATTTAATATGACTGCGGTGTTTTGGGAATACCATGAGCTTACACTGTAACTTTGTATTGCACTCGATGGCTCCCATGAAGCCTCTGCATCACCGAGAGCCATTGCGAACAATAGAAAGTGATGTTACTACGCTTAAGTGTCGCCAAGCTAGGCTATTACAAATGCCGTTTTATGTGAGACTCTTAAAACATTAGGATATCTGAAATGACCGCCCTCTAGTCATCTATAGAACTTTAAATATGCAAAATGCCATCATATTGCAGCATTTTAGTTGGAGTTTGGTGGGAGGGTGTCTACTTGATCAGAGAACATGAGGCCCGCATTGATTAAAATAATACACAACAGAACACAGAATTAATAGAGACACACTAGTGCCATTACAGCTGTGTTGTGTTTTACATATGTCATTTAAGCTCTGGCTAGATTGGTGTTAGTTGATGACAGGGTGGAGGAGTGCAACATATAATCTTAAGGTAAACCTCACAACCCAAATCATATATTTAACTACCTTAATGTGCAAAAGTGTTGTTGCTAATTACAACATTATATTAACTTGTGAGGTCATATTGACCACATAAAAGCATCTATTGGTCTCTATGATCAAGATACAACATCATTATACAGGAAATCAGAATAAAAACCTGTCTACCCAAGAGGATTCCAGATGTACTAAATCCCAATGGAGGTCTCACTACATACTAAGTTTTGTTTGTAGATTTTTATTCCCTTGTTTTATGATTCATGTACAGCACTTTGGGCAACTGTAAAGTTTTTTAAAGTGCTTTATAAATAAAGTTGGCATGGCATGTAGAAGCCATTAAACAGATTTTTTGTTTTTGGTTTATTAATACTATGCCTTATGCACATATTTCCTGTATTTTTTGTTTTACTTTAATAAGTGGGTTGAATAATAAATATGTATCCTCACTGCAACCCTGCAAAAGTGTTGCACAGTACAGTTCAGGGGGGACAGACAGATGCAATTTATTGATCCCAAACTGGGAAGTTACAGTGCAGCAGTCTTCGTGGTGCACAGAAGGCACACAGAAAGGAAGAACACAAGAGTAAAAACAATAAATTAGAAGTATAAAAACAGACATGAATATTTTTAAAAAGATGGAAAGATAAGGTGCAAAAATAAACTGTAATGTTCAGTATGATGAAGGTGCAGAGTGACATGAACAGTTAGGGTAGTATTCACATCAACAGTTAACAGAGACCGCTACAGTTTGTAAGGCCTGTCGACTGTTGACTGGTCAAAAGGGAAAATCACAGGTCATCTTTGTAGTGACTTTTTTGTCAGAATACTCTGTAAATCTAACCCTTTTGCTATCAAGGAGCACGAGGAGCGCCTGTCCAGAGTGTTTGATGAAGTAATGGGGCTTGGAGACTTTGCTGACTCCTCCAGAGGCTCGGCCACCTCCTCTAGGAGTGGTCCAGAGGAGACCAAGGGGGGAGATGAAACTTTGGGACAAGAGGAGAACCGGCCAGCGGAAGAACAGGACAGTAACAGCAGCAGACAAGAAGAAAAGATGGATGAAGGGGCAGGGGAGTCATCTTTTCCTCGTATTTCCTCCCCGTCCTCAGAGCCTCAGTCCTCGTTTGCTATGAAAACCAGTGAAGGAGGAGGAGGTGGAGGAAGTGGCGGGGCAGCGAATGATAATGCAATGGATGCAGTTCCTTCGTATGGGGCAGAAGAAGAGGAAGAAGACTGGCACTTTGCCCTGCCTGTGGGCTCAATGGAGGATGGGGATGTTGGCAAGACAAAGAGAAAACGCAGCCAGCCATGTGAGGGCAACACTGAAACTCAAAGCAACCCTTTTCCTAGTGAGGCCAGAGAGGAAGAGGAGGAGGAGGAGGAACGAGAGAGGGAAGAAAGCAGCGCCAACACCTCTCACTCATCCCAGGACCAAACACCTGAGAATAGCCAAGGTATTGCGTTTTAATGGTTTTCACTAATCAGTTAAAAAGTCTTGTCTGTGAGGTCCTTTTTTGCCCAAGATAAGATCAAAAGCTATTGGTCACCAGTGACTTAACTGTCACTGTCACTGTGGTCAGCATCACAAACCTGTGATTGCATTTATTTGTGAGAGATTTCGGATCATTGTAAATTAATAATGCTACTTGTCAGGTAGATAACTTCCTGGACAAATTAAATAAACATACATAGGAAGTGATGTGATTCTAATATTGCAAAATGGAAATGCTGTGACCCATTTCTGTGAATGTGCATGTGAAGTATTGTGTTATGTTGCAAATCAAACATATCTCAGACTCTCACATTAATGCATTTAAACACATTAGTCATTACAGTCCATTCAAATTAGTGCGCTTAGATTCTTTAAACCTTGAAATAATTCACTAAACATTACAGGGTGTTTGTTGTGTGTACATTTAGGGGAATTCTTTGTTGAATTTAGTGTTCCTTATTTCCTTTTTTCAGATGGAGCTGTTCTGAATCAGAGAGAAGAGACAGAAGACAGCCAACACGGAGAGGAGGTGAGCATCTGAAACTTAAGATGCAATTATACCTTGTTTCTGAATCAAATAAAAGCAGCACTATCGCAGTGCTGAGAAATGTAGTTAAACTAGCAACACTGTTGCATGCTAGGAAATCACTACCAACACCGGTTGGAGGTCAGCCACTGCAGAGGGAAAACAACTCAGTTGCTTGGTAAATATTTAAAATTCAATGGAAGGACTAAGGCATTAGTTTTCATAGATTTTTTTCCCCCCTTCTTTCTTTAACTTTATTTGTGTACTTTACCTTTTTGTAGGTTTTACTATCATATATAGTTCTGGCATTTTTTAAAATTGTTTTGAAATTATCTGACATGTTTAGACCAGAGTATGTTTGAACCCTGTTTATTTTTTGCATGATAATAACCAAAAAACATTAAAGCATTTGGTTTCAGTTGAGTTTTCAGTCCCGTTCATTTTTGTTAATAAAATACCAACCATAATATATGATTATCCCATGACACTTCACAAATTCACATCCAGTGCTTTAGAAATAATATACTGAGAACAAACCCAACAAATCCTTTAGGTGCAAGCCCAAAGTGACGGTGAGGAAGTAAAACCTCTTTTACAGAAGGAAAAACCTCAGACAGAACCAGGCTCTGGGTTAGTGGACAGAGAGAGAAAGGATACCTGTTCATCATTGGGCTGACACATGGACAACTCTCACATTCATGCCTACAAGCCATTTAGAGAAACCATTTATCCTGCTAAGTTGTCTTCCTTTGGACTGTGAAAGGGAGTCAGGGTACCTTTTATTTTGATTTATGTTTTTTATAGGTAGGAATTTTGGCCATTTAATCTTTTTCCTCCTTGGCCTATAAAAATTGACTACTGGTCTAAAGTTAACGTTGCTGTGTACTTTCGTAAAGTTGCATTAAGTTGACTCTCACCTACACCTCTCACAGTTAATTCATAATTTTCCAATAACATATTTATATATTTTCAGCACTATTTCCTCATTATTTTGAGTACGGAGGCCATCACATTGATCACACTGAAATACCCAGCATGCAACCAGTTACCTCTTCTGCGAGTAACGGTGGTGTTGCCACTTTATTCCATATGCCTTATTTTATTTTTTGCTACCACAAATGTGGAGAAGGTCTCAAGTTACAAACATAATGCTTTTAAAAGGCCTTAAAAACCTTCAGAAATGTGTATAATGAATGAATGACCCTGAATCCTCTTACTCTTTCAGCAATCTGAGCCCGTTCAAACAGAGAGTGACCCCCCTATGTCTCCTAATGTCAACATTAAAGAAGAGCCCATTGATGAGGGGTACGATGCTGCTTTACTGCCTCAGAGCTCCATCAGACAAATCAAAGAGGAGCTGGAGCAGGAGGTAAGTGTAGGTCGCAGATGGGAGAAATACGTACCAAAAGCAGCCTTGGGTTTTCTTTAAATCCCCAAGATCTGACTTCATCTATGTGTTTTTTTTATTCGTTTATTATAGGAAGAGCTACGGATCAGCTCTGTGTACTCTGTAGGTGGAGGGAACACATTTGCAACTCCCCCAGGTGAGTTTTCTATTCTTTTACTACTTGGGGGGTGGAGGGGTCTTCTTTAATGAGGTTTATTTTTCGTAGCCTGGTTAAACATTTTTTAGCTTCACCCGTTTCTTTTCTCTTCCACTCAAGCGCCAGTAGCAGTCCCAGCACCTCCTCCAGCAGCCATTTTCATCCCAGGTCGAGGTGCTGTACTACAAGCAATGGGTCCCATCCCGATTAGACCACCTGCTCCAGTCCCAAGTTCAATACCAGCTCTGGCACCGATACCCCCACGTCCACCTCAGCCTCCCATTCCTGGTAGTGTGCGCTGCAGTGGCTGCTCCAAGGTACCGTTGGAACTGTATGACCGAGTGTGGAAAAACATGATAAAGGACAAAGTTGATATTATAAATATCAGTAAATTAATCAGTTTAGTGGTTGTGTGACTGGTTCCAGGTCCTTCTGAAAGGTCAAACAGCATTCCAAAGGAAAGGGTCAACGCAGCTGTTCTGCTCCACAGTCTGTTTGACTGGACACTTGCCTCCAACCAATAAGGCGCGATCCTGTTTCCAGTGCAACAAGTGCGTACAGCTTTCTCTTCACTTCACTCTAAACTGATTCCAGCATCTCAGTCAACTTTGGCGGCATTTAGAGAAGCACTGATTGATTTCTTGGTCACTGGGTATAGTTTTCAGTTTAATTTGCCCTGACCATTGGCCACCGCTTCATATCCAATTATCAGATTGTAACATCCCAGACAGGAAGTGAAATGAACATCTGCTCCACAATGTGTTGGGTTCATCCTTGCTGATGTTTTACCCTTCAACTATGTTCCATAAAAATCAGCACTGTAGGTTAGATGTACTTCTGCCAAAACTGACAGGCAGAAAACCGTGAATGAGTGTGGAAGTACTGGCATTTATTTTCAGTTGAATTTTATTTTTATTCCAGTTATGTCTTGCCATCTATAGCACTTATTTGTGAGATTTGAGAGTGAGGAAAAAGTCCTTTAACCTGTAACCTCTCCAGCATGTAAAATTTATTTAAACTGTTTAATTCAATAACATTTTATTATGCTTGTCTATTCTGTAAAATAAAATTTGATAATCCTTAAAAGGGAAATTAGTATTCGCAGGGCAAAATCCCATTGGCAAAGACAGTTTTAGCCAAATCTGCTAAATTCGTTAGTAATTGAATTTGTTTTACAAGTGTGTTGTTGTTTTTTTTACAACCTCTTAGCCCTTCCTTCGACACTCTTATTTAATATTTATGTTCTGTGCACAGGGAGATTATTCAGCCAAAGGACATGATCACAATTCCAACAGAAACGGGAACCTTCATGAACTTTTGTGGCCAGTTCTGTCTGTCAGTGTTCAGACATAAGAAGAAAACCGGTGAGAACATTCCTGAAAAGTGGGTCGAAAAACGGTCAGAGAGGAAAGTGGAGAGGCCTCCCGAAAAACCAGCGGAGCGGCAGATTGAAAAACCTTTCTGCAGTGTCTGCAGAATAACCAGCAGGGTGAGATGAGCAGACAATGCGCGTTAAGTTCTCTCAAATTTCTTCTCGTCTTAGTATTTGATTATGGTTTTTTCTCCAACAGATTGAACATGAAGTCAGTCATCAAGGCCGTCTGCACAGGCTCTGTAGTGATGCTTGTTTTGTAACATGGCGCAAGATGAGACAGTTAGCAATGAACTGTTGCGAAGGCTGTGGACTCTACTGCAATAGTAACTCAGGCTCCTGTCAGACGCTGACAATTGAAAGGTCTGAGCTGAACTTCTGTGGCCCCACATGTATCAGCACTTACAAACAGGTAGATGACTCATAACCTTTAACATTGCAAGTAGTTATATTAGACATTTTAACCTCATTTTTACAGCATCATAAACTTAAATATCAGCACTGTAAACCTCTTTAAATCACACAGTCCTGCAGGAAGACGGCCGAGTGCGCCTTCTGTCACAAGGTGGCTGTAGTGTCCTCCACTATCCTGGAACGAGATCAGAAGGGAAAAATTCAGCTTTACTGTTCACCTCTTTGTGTGGAGCAGAGCCGACCGCCCCGACACACACTTAGTGGTAATACAACATACAAATACACACACCAAGGTTTCTGTTTTAGGCCTATATTCCTATGGTTTTTTTGGGGTTTTTTTTGCTTATTTTTGTTTGTTTGTTTAGTTTATTTTGAATATGCAACAAAAGAAAATAATCTTACCTAGTCCTTACAAACAAGGAAGACATAGTAAGAAATCATGGGGGAAAAACATACATATACATGAAAACAAAGTATGACTTCATTTGCACATTTGAAAAGGAGTGGGAGGAAGTATAACTTATTTAATCCCACCCCTTCTCCACACAACAGTCTATCCTGTAGCTTCTTATTAGCATAATATATGTAAGTAATTAACCATCACATACATACACACCCATACTAACATACCAGGAAGTAAATAAATTAAACAAGTACATGCATCCATAAATCCTTGAAGACGACACAAATGAATACACAATAAAGTAAACAATATGACAGTATCTGTCAGCTGTATTGTATGAGTCCATCAGGAAGCACTAGTGAAGTGTACACCGTGAATAAAATAGTTGAAACATAACTAGCCACACAGTCAAACCTCTTCATAGCTAATAAATACACAATATGAGACAGAGATAAATCTACTAAGTCCTCAGTAGATTTATGTATATACAATCTTTGCTGACTGCCACAGTGGTTCATTTAACTATAGCTATTATTTTCATGACTTAATCTTAGTACGTAATCAAATGATTTAAGAGTTTAATTGAATTTGTGTCTGCCAACCACATGTAATACACAATTATTTTAACAGTATTTATTTTGTTAATGGTGTCCATTTATTTGTATAGATCGAATGGATGAAACTGACACAAATGTCATTATTTCATTATTATTACATCATTTTCCAACATCTGAGGTTTGACTCTGGTGATTATCAAAATGTTACAAAGCCTGACTTCAATCAAGAGCTGTCCTTACAAGAATTTTCTTTGTATATTTTTTTATCTAAAATCATTATGCAGTTTTTATTTTTTGTAGGTTTACTGTAAAGGATTATAAGCATTGTCCAATTTAGTTTAAGGCTTTTTGAAAATTTCACTTGTTGACTTTTTTGTCGTGTAGACACTCCTTTCCCTTGCTGCTTGTGCAAGACGACAGCTGTTCCTCAGTATCACCTGGCTATGGTGGATGGCACCATCCGGAATTTCTGCTCTTTTGACTGTGTTTCTATATACAGGGTACAACCATTTTTATTATTGATAAAGGTTGATCATGAATCTTGATGTGAGTGGATCTTGTAATTTTAAGTATATTGTTATTTTCCTTCCTGTTGTTACAGAAGTCTGGCCATGCCTCACAGCCAGACCTGACCAATGGCACTTCCTCTCAAAGAGACCCTGCTGTCAGAGACGCCTCCAGACCAGGACCCTCAGCTGGAGGCAGCTCAGTCCCTCAGGACTACACGTCTTCTGTCCCTTACCGTGGCCATCATCCCAGTCATACCTCAGTGCCGCCGCTGGCTCCTCCTTACTCAGCCATATCCTCCCCCTCTGCACCAGGGCAGGGTCAGGCCAGAACACCCACCAGTCAGCACCCATATCCGGTCGACCTAAGGTCCGGTGATGCCTCCAAAGTGACCTGCCATCAGTGCTGCAAACAGTTCAGCAGCAAGCCACAGCTGTTGAGTCACCAGGTGAGGAGCATCAGCACTGGTTTGACTTAACCTATTGCAGTGCAAAAAGCTTGGTAAAAGACAGTTTGGTTTTTAAAAGTCAAGAAGAAAATCCATAATTAAGATGCTCCATTTGCTGAAAAAATACACGCAAAGTTAGTTCATTTACAGTTTGTTTAAAATCCAATCAAACCTCTGTTTCTGTCTCACTGAGCTGAAAGCCATCGAACTGTATCACCTTGGATTTCTGTTGAATCATATTTTGCTGGCTTAGACTTCACTGTAATATGGATAAATTGTATCGCCTTGTGCTAGTAAATGCTTCATGTACTGGATCATTGGTGTTGAAGCATGTATTTCCTTAGAGCAGATGTCTGTCAACCTACCTGTGTAAACCAAGTTTCACTGTCCTAATGATAAAATAATTCTACTCTTGTCTGCAGGGTCGTATCTCTATGTTCTGCAGCAATACATGTGGTGAGCACTACAAAACTCAGAAGAATATCCTGGCAACATGTGAGTCCTGCAAACAGGAGAAAGTGCTCTTTGAGATCATCAGCTACAATCAACGAGACTTGTCCTTCTGCAGTGAGAGTGAGTTCTGACACCCTGTGATTGTATAAAGAAAAAGCTTCTTTTTTTTTTTTTATTTCAGTTTGCCTTAGACCTGCTGTCCTGTGAGAGACATTTTTTGTGCCATCTAGTGGCAGCAAAAAGCACAATATACTAAACAGTGTAAAAACAAGATGGCGTCAAATCCTTTTTTCTTTTTTTTTTTTTTTTTTGGTGTCCAAAATACAAATGGAGGACGTACAAAACTTCATCATATGTTTTGGTGGAAACTCGTTAATTCATCCTTTGTGACATTTTTGGTCATACAAATCTTCATACGCAAATTTTTGGAGCAAGCGAAAACACTAATAATTAGGAGGAAAACTGGAATTTTATAGTTGTTAGTACAAACTGTAAGTGTATAAGTAAGGACATGCAGCCTGAGAGTCCTCAACTCATCTCAACTTTATAAAGCTTTTTAAAAACAACGCAGTTGGTCACAGTGTCACAGACGTATCAACAAATATAACATAAAACAGTTAATTAAAAACAACAAAAGTATTTATACAGTAAAACAATAAAAGCCAACCTCTCAAACTGAGATAAAAGCCAAAGAGAAAACATATGTTTTAAGAAAGGATTTAAAAACAGAAATTGAGTCGTCCTGCCTGATGTGCTAAGGTAGTCCATTCCACAGTTGGGGCAGCGACTGAAAAAGCCCTGTCAAAGGCTTCCTCTTTGTCTTTGGGAAAGACTAACAGTGACTGATCTGCTGATCTGAGAGGGCAGGAAGGAGTGTACGGCTGGAACAGGTCAATAGATGCTGCAGGGCAAGGCCATTAAGGCATTTAAAAACAAATAAAATATTTTGAAAAACCAACTGGGAGCCAATGAATTGCTAAAATTGGGGTGTTATGACCTAGTTTTTTGACCCTAGTGAAAAGTCAAGCTGTAGCATTTTGAACTAGTTGTAGTGGAGCAAATGACATTTAAGCCCAACACAAAGTGCATTACAGTGGTCTAAGCGAGTTGTGAAAAAAACTAGCCTGGCCAGCCATCCGTCTCTCTCAACGAGAAATCCTTCTGGAATCGCGGGGCTTGAATCCAAATATGAAGGCAGCACTAACAGGTGCCAAGTAAACCAATCACAGATAAGACAGGTGTGATGCTTTTGTCAGAGAAATTTAAGAATACAGGGTGTAATCTGTAATTTGATCCTTATTATTATCACCAAACAGAGTTTCGAGGGTGTTTTGTTTTTTGTCCGACTGCCGCCACCATCGGATATCCTTTGTGTGAATGCGATAAAAATATTCGGTTTAGAAATTCCATATTTTCCATATCAATGAATGTCATGGAGAGGAAGAACTGATTCAATTTTGAACGATTTACCATTTCTAGATTGCCCTCAAGGGGTCGCTCAAAAGTTTCAAATCACTAAACACTCTTTTGTTCATTTCTCTGGAACTATTTGTCTGATTGACTTCAAATCAAGTGCAAATGAAAGGTCATGACCTGGGGAGGCCTCACATTATGACATCATAGCTGTCTGGTTAAGGATTGGGGGCATTCAGGGATGTACCCCTAGCCTTTGCTTCTGACAGCGTAAGCCAATTTTTTAACTCAAGTAAACAACCGACAACATTTGTAAAGAGATTTGTGGACTTGGAACTGACTTTGGCTCATGATAAAAAGCAGTCGGTACATATGATATATTGCGAAACACCTGCCCCCCAGACTTGTGATTGGTTTGGTATAGAAAAAATTGTGCATATTTCACGACTGACCCAATTCCAGACTAGTTTCTCAGCATTGAATACACTGAGAAAACCGGATGGCTGGTCAGGCTAGATAAAAGCATGGATTAAAATCTCAAAATGATGCAGAGAAAGAAATTATCTATTTCTTTGGGCAGCTGTTTTTTTCTTTTTTTCAAAAGTCTTATTCAAAAGCTTTAGAAGTCTGAAAAGAAGTCTACTAATCGAAACTTTTAACCCTTCAAATATCTTAAATACGATTTGGCATTTTTTTTCACCACCATGTGTTCTTTGCCCACAAATGAGGATATTGTGGTCTAATGCCTTTCAAATTACTGTCACAAAATCTATTGTGAGATTTTTCAAACCAAGAAAACCTTTGGAGGATTCATTTCCAGGTCACATTCACAAAGGTGCTTCATGCTCAACCAGAAGGTTTGTCTGTTCAGGAGCAGGTTTTGCCATTTGCAGGACTTTGTCCAGTTTGACAGTATGGCTGGTAATTCACTTGGCATGCAAAACTTTGTGCAGGCCATCTTTTTATTTTCATGCGTTCTTTTACTTGGGAAGTGACAGTACTTGTTATGTAATGTATTATACTGTGAAATGTTTTTCTACTGCTACAACACTTGTTTCAATCTGTCACACTGTTCTTTTCCTGACTTCATCTGAATAACACCCACCCACTGTGTGTTTCAGACTGTAAACAACTTTTCAAACACGATGCAACCTCTCAGAGTAAAGAGTGCACGTGGCGTCCATGCAGCTACTGCTCCAGCATCTGCACCAAGATGCTGCACAGCCACTATGGAGGCAAGATGGAGGAGTTCTGTAAACCCCACTGCATGTCCCAGTATACAGTTCTCTACTATGGGGTAAGGGGACAGATGTCCTATTGAACTGCATATTGTGGTGTCCTGAAACCAGCTCTTTGATCAGTAAATATTCCTTTCCCTTGTTCAGATGGGTCGCTGTGACAGTTGCAGGAAACAGGGTTACATGACTGAAAAGTTGCAGTGTTTGGGTTCCGTCCGTAACTTCTGCAACCTGCCCTGCCTCCTGCAGTACTGCTACATGCATTTTGAGGCGAGCCAACACTCCACCAGCAACGGCACTTGTTCGGAACCACCGACACCGTATGGTAAATAATGTTGTGCTGTCATGTCAGGTGACTGTGAAAGAAAAAATAGTGAAAAAGATTTGTTAAAACGTGTGAGACACTCTTTCTCTTTTCTTTCAGCTCCTTCCCAGCCCCACCAACCCTCAAAGATGAATCCCATCATAGCTGATGTAGTCTCGTTGGCTAATGGCTCGGCCACTCAGCCCAATGTCTCAGCACATACTGCTCTGACTGGTTAGTTCATAGTTAAAGCCTAAGGAGGTTGTTTTCAACATCTATTTCTGCATTTAAGAGTCACATATCTTGGTGCACCAGCAGAAGTAAACAGAGCACATGCTTCTGTTCCCATTTACCTCCTTTTATCTCTTTGGAAAAGCCCAACATTAGCCCAGTGTGTCCCATATCTCCAAAGTAGGTCATGCCCACAACACTTCAGAAGGACAACTTGATTATTTACTTTGCTTGTAAAATTTTGATTTCTAATTAATAACTAATTCTAGTCCTTAAATATGCATTTACAAGTTAAGGAACTGGTGTCTGATTTAAAAATAGTTAAAACCTTATATTAGATCATCTACAAAAGTCAGAAAATCTCGCATATACAATCTATGAAACCTCTATGCAGTACTTTGCTGTTGAACCACAAAATGTTTGCAGGTGGTTTCACTGTATGTTTGTCATGTTGCTTGTTCAGTGTTTTAAGAGCGGGACCAAATAATACATTTTGTTTCCTGTTTTGTAGGCGCACTTCCAACATCCAATGCAGACGGCAAGAACCTGGACCACGTACGTATATTCTGTACTGTGTGCATGACCACTGAACAGAAGGTTATAAGTCAGAGTTTGTACTATGAATTGAATGTTTGTTCTTGTTTTGAGAATTAGATTAGCTTTTTTCTCTAATATTTTGATGTGTCCAGGCCAGCACCCAAACCGATGCCATGCGTGTGCCTGCATCGCGCCGACGTCAAATGAAGAACAAGTCAGTCCTATGTCGGCCCTTCAACATGGACCAAGAGATCATGTGCCAGCTGCCTGTACCTTCCACGGACTCAGCAGGTAACTACAACAACAACAGAGCAGGGTTCACACTTAGGGTTTCTACAGGTCCATAAAATTCTAATTCTAATTGGAATTCATGCCCTTTAAATGTCCCAAATATGATTTAACAATAGGAACATGGGTATAAAGAGTTACACTGACAACAGAGACATCACCAAAGTATAGAAAGGAAGTTGTCTTGGATTACTTTCATAAAGGTTTTTCAAAGGTTTTCAAATAAACTAGCTGAAACTTGGAGAAACCCTGACATTCTAACAGTAAAATGGGTTACATAGTCTTCAAATGGTTACATAGTCTTCAAATATCAAGTGTCTGAATACTTTTCTGTTGTTCACACATTCACTGTCAGCATCAGAGTATATTGATCCTGTCCTGTTGGAGATCATTTTTCTATGGTCCTCTTTGTATACTTTGCGTAGAGTGCTCTTATTGATTATTTAAAACACAGTGAGGTCATTCAGACTCTCCAGTCCTTCCTGGAATGTGTTGAAAAGAAAAAAGACATTTAATCCCAGACATTAGCACAGCTTTTTAGCATTCATGGATTTCCACCATAAATAGTTGACATATTGATACGTATTATCATCGGTAGCACTGTAGAGTGGATATATTATCAAACAAATAGCAACTGGGTGTTAAGTGAGATTTTGGAGCCCCGTGGATTTCACTTTGTCTTTTACAGTACTAATGCTTAATGAACAAAGTGTATATAAAGACTTTGTGTTCTTCAGACACTGCACAGTACACACCTCATGGAAAAGGTAATCAGGTAGATCATTTAGAACTGAAAAATAATAAGATTTTGAATCAAATCAAAACATTTCACTGAATACATATCTTTGCCTTGCATAATTTTGTATTGTCTTAATCCTTAATAGAAATAAACTGACAGATGGGTTCAGTATTGAGGTGTTTTTAAGAACAAAATACAGACAGATTTTTAAAAGGTGTGATTATTGTTATTTTAGTAATTAACCTAATCTTTGGTCTTGATCTATAACCGAAGACCAACTCTCTAACAAAAGATTTGTTCATCTTCTTTAGTTTAAGCAGGCTTGCTGGTTAGGTTTAGTCTGTCCTGTTCTAAATTGTCACAGTCCTCCACAGCATATCTGCATTTATTCACTCACTCATACATTCAATTGCTGATGCGTTGCTCACAACTAGCTGTTTCAACAATTGCACCAGCTCTGCTTGATAATCCGCTGCAACCCCCCCGGTCGTCTGCTGAAGCATCCACTTCTCCAGCGGCATCGCCAAAACCTCAGGAAGATACTCCACCGTGCAAAGGTGTGCCCGCACGCCTAAGCGGACGCCATTTTCTGGGCAAGAGGGACACGGACTCTGACTGCAAAGTGTGTTCACAATATAAGCGGAAAAGGGCGGAGGAAGAAATGGAGGAGAGGAAGAAGCAGAAGACAGAGGAGGAGGAGGAAGACAAGAAAACAGATGAGGCGGAGGGCGTAAAATCACATGAAGAGAAAATCGGGGAGGCAAAAGAGGCGGAGCACTCTGAGGTGACGGACTGCGGGGCATCGAGAGGAAAGACGTCGTATTACTGTAAAACGTGTTCAGGAGAGCCCAGCCTCTGCCCTGTGCCCTGCTTCGAACTCTACCACACAAGACTGATCTACAAAACCGCTCCTGAACTGGAAACACCAGGTGAGCCCTCTGAGTTACACCAATAAACCTGTTCACAGATACAGTGTGTGTGTGTGTGTGTGTGTGTGCGTGCAAAATGTGGAGTAATTGAATATCACATGATCTCTGAAAATGTTTTTTTTGCAAGACATTTGTACTGACGTCTTAAGAGGGTCGAGTTTGTCACCCGAGTTTTTCTCTCCACAGCCTCCTGAGCTGCTGAGATGAGAAGTATCTCCCGGCCTCTTCCCGGACAGAGTAAACACAACAGGCCTGGCTGGTTGTGTTCACACATACACTACTAGAGACCTCAGTTGTTATTATTTATGTTTGTCTCATAACTGAAGCTGTGGAATGGACCAATATCAGTTTCGTGAATGTGTCAACCTGAATGGCAGTACAGTGAAATAAAGCGTTTATGAGGGTGTATGACATTTTTATTACACACTATAGGTTGCAGTATTTATTATCCACCCAGGATTGGCCTTTCCTTTGTGTTCGTATTTTAAGTAAACAGTGTTAAGAAGGCTGGAATAAATAAGTGGATCAAAACCAGCACAGTACTGTAACATGATTTACCTCATTTCATTAAAACAGGTTCTAATCATGGTTGTAATATGTCATAAAACCCATTGATGTGTCTTTTCTTCAGTGCATTGAAGATGTTACAACATTTGCTTCATTGTCCTCTAATTCCATGGTGTGATGCCACGAGGGTGGAATTTCTTATTCGACGCAACAGCCGCCATTCAGTCTGCAACCTGATACTTGCATATTTTAAGGATACTTGTGCCTAGCTGCTTGCTAGATCCAGGGAAACCCTCACTCCAAATTAAAGGTGTTTATTGGCAAAATACAAATAAAAAAAGCACATTTTAAGGGCTGGATTTTGTGTAAGGACTGAGCAAGTATTCTCTGGGTCTTCCTTTCATTTGAATCTTCTGTTGACAGCGGCTCCCATACTGCTTTTATTCAGTTTACAGATCCAAAACTAACTTTTATTTAGGTAGCGCACCATGGGGGAAGATTTATTAATATCCAGTTGTATCTAGGGGGGATCTGCTGGACTGTATGGTTTGTAATCCACAAGGGAGTAAGAGAGAAAAGTTAGTTTAGAAGGAGCAAAGCACATCAAAGTCATGTTTTAGTGAAAGGCAGAAACCTGGTCATACAGACTACTACACGAAGAGTGGAGGACTTTTAGAGGGCTAATAAGGGGTTTCATTCAGGATGTAACTGGCATAAGGAGCAGTGGCTTAAACTCATTTACAGATTTGTATGGAATAGAGGTTTCTAGCCTGTCATGAACAGAAATGAACAAATCAGGAATAAACCACACTACAATCTGCAGTCACTTGAATTCCACTGTAACTTTGTTCACCTAATTTATTTGTACATTATGCTACATTTTAATGTTGTTTCATATGTCATGTTAAAATGAAGCAAAAATTACCACCTGAACATTGCTAGTGATGCAGTTCATTGGTGAACCGAGGCTGACTCCAGTTTGTCCGTGCAGGTCAGCTGAGTCTTGTGTGGTTTCTGAAGTTTACTTATTTTAACATCTATTCTGTGTGTACTGTATGCCATCCTTACTTCTTGCGAGTGAGTGTTCTTTGTTTTTATGATGAAGCTGACTTTGGTCAGATTGTGAATTGATATTTTAATGTCCTAATTCTTTGAAAGTACTGTCTATTTCAAAAGAGGTTTTGTTCAATGCAAAACAAATATGTCAATAAACTTACTTTGAGAGAAAACCTTTGTTTGCTACAGACTTTTTCCCTCTGATTTTATCAGCTATGTCCCAGCCAGGTTAGCCATTAGTCCAGTAATAAATGATAGATTTTAGTGCTGTTAAATATGGAAATAGATGCAACAGATGGTGATAGCTTTGTAAAAAGGTAAAGGAAGGAGGTTCACAAGTGTTTACTTGAAAATAAAAAATTATTGTGCCGATCAACAAATAGTGACATTGTAAACTTTGGAAAATATGAAGTATATCCCATTTAAGCCAGTTAAACGTGTTTGGGTCAGTTGACTTTCTGCTCTTCACCCTGAATACAATACAAAGGATGTGTAGAAATTCAACAGAAAACTGTCATCAGTTTGAGATTAAAGTTTAAACAGGATAAGTCAACGTAAATTGGAGATTGAAGATAGAGCTATGAAGTTAAATCTTAAAATCTTTCTTGGTGAAATGTTCTTAAACTCAAAAAAATAATTTGTTGGATGATAATGATAATAAAATTATGGAAATGATTTCCTCTTGATTAATATGGTTTCATTTAGTGAGACACAATTTTGTTGAACCAACTAATTCTAATTACGTTGAGTGAACAAAGTAGTGGTTACTATTATTTGCAATGTATGGGTCCAGTTTAACTTGTAAAAGTTGCTTCAACATATGTTCTAAGGAAGGATTTGACTGAATAGTCTTGGGTCACATTAACCTGATTAATGATTTTGTGTAATTTATTTTGATAGAATAGGTACAGTGGCATTTGTTAACAGTACTATAACGTTGTTTATGCCAACTGAAAAAGATTTAAGTAAGGTCTATCATTAATGTGGTCCATGTTGTTCTTTTCATAGATCCTTAGTGATTCTCAACCCTTCCCCTCTGTGACGGTTCCTTACTTTTTATTTATTTATTTTAATGTTCCTTCCTTTAAGTTTTCCAGAGTCATCAGGCTCCACAGGTGTATTTAAGGTCTCCCACCAATGTGGTTAAAGGTGTAATCAGCCAGAATATCTGTTCTTGAAGCAGCCATTTTGAAACATCAGTGTGGCCTTGCTCATTCTGATGTGGGAATCCTAATGAAGTATTTGTTTTGATTATTCTCTAACAGATCTAGATTACATTGGTGCTTTAATCCTGGGTTTAAAGTTAAATTAAAGTTAAGGTTAGAAAAGTTAAATTAAAGTTAAGGTTAGATTTGAGCTAGATGAAATAATGCCCATATGCTCGAGACTTAGGGTAAGGGTAGGGTAAGGGCTAGATGAAATGATGCCACCCTCTGCTCTGGAGGTGTATTGCAGATGGAATTCCTTCCTGAAACCCATTAGGTTGCATTGACATGAAATAGTCTTGAAGTTTTAAGGATTTTGAATGTCATGTTAAAACTACATGATTTAAAAATATTTAACCACTTAAGATGAATGAATATGGTAGAGCCTACATGTTATACTTGTATATTTAAAACAAACACCCATGTTGCTTTTTTGTGTGTAGAATGAAAAGTACACATTAAGGATTTAGAAAAACATGTGATTATTGCATGTAACATTTTTTTTTGTGGCTTAAATCATTCATTATGACACATGGAGGTGAGTTAATGATAGCTCATATCATTCCACACTTCATTTTAATCATCTTTGAGATGAATAATAATATTTTAGTAGTAATTTATTTAGATCTTAAACAATACCAGTATGAAAAAAACTGCATTTTGTTGAAGTTTGCTGAAGGGACTCCAAGTAAAAATACTGTCTTGACCTGCTCCACTGCCTCCTCCCTCTCCTCACCATTCCCACCTGGCCGCACTGCACGGCTGCGGAGCGTTTGTAATTAGCTCTATAAAAAGCTCATGTCGCAGTCGTTCAGTACAGGATCATTGCCGTTCCTCACCTTCTCCATAACGTGGACCCATCTACTACAGACTGTCAGTGACCCCCTTGAGGTTTTTGTTTATTCAGATTTCTTGTGTTTAGTTTGTTAATAAACCTGTTTTCCCTTCAATACTGTGCTATTGAACTTGTCCTTGTCCACCTTCCCTGACAAATACATTTTTAAACAACCAATTGATGTAAAGTGAAAAAAATGACATTTTATGATTGTGTTGCTCAGCTCAGTGTCATAATGATTTGCAAATACTTTGTGCTTATGGTAATTGGTAGTAATAATACCTGTCCTTTTCCAGGACCTCCTCTATAATCTCTTCTCGTTTCCTCATGGTCCAGGTCTGTCTCTGCCCTCACTTCCTGGTTCCACACAGGAGGAGAATGTAAAGCTCTTAATGGTACCAGTCCCGGTTCCAGTCTTCATTCCAGTGCCTATGAACATGTACACCCAGCACACACCTGCCCCCATGCCGATGCCCATTCCTGTACGTCTGTTGCTTCACATTTGGAACAGTATCAGGCAAATTTCCCTTTGCATCTGAAGTATTTACAATTAACTGTTCATCGCTTCTCCAGCTTCCAGTTCCTGTTGTCATTCCACCACAGAAGAAGGAAGTGAAAGACGCTGCTGTCCAGTCAGATACGTTAGCTCCACAGGAGGAAAAGCTAAACGACCAACCTGTCTCCAGTACAGGTTTTTATTTATTTTAATCCTATTCTAAGTCTTAGATAATCTCATTGTAATCTATATTTTAAAACACCACGACTTTTATTTCATCTCAGTCTCTAATGTGCTGCATTACTGTAAGTTTCCTTTTTTAACGACTTCTTATAAAGTCTGATTCCTTTGGACTGATGTCTCCTACAGACCAAAGCACACTGGATGTACAGACAGTCAGTAACTTAGTCAACAAAGCTGATGTGACTGAGTCCCCTGAGCTGAACACCCAGCCAGAGAAAAACACTGCAACAAGTGATGATCCTTCATCTAGTGCTGAACTTCAACCTCCGTCCTCTCCAATGATGGATTTGGAGAGTGATTTTCCATCTGGTGAGATATCCTCAGATTCATCTTCACTGTTTTCTAAAGACTAAACTGTAAAACCTACTTTGCAGCACAAACAGTCTCTCGATTGCCGGTGTTTTGTTTGTAGAATCATTGGATCAGACGCCATCTGCTCCACAGCAAGGAGTGAAGAGACCCCGAGAGAGCTACCCTCTCAGGAAAAAGGTCTGAGCCCACTTTCTGATTGATCAGGAATCAGTCATTCCAATACTGATGTGAACCTCAAACTGACATTTGCTATTGTAATATGCTGCATTCAGGTACTGTAGGAGATTTCAGCTGCTCACAGTGGAAGTCACTGTTCCATAGACCTCATTATCAAACCATAACCTGGATGTTACACCTGTCCTGTGTGTGCTACGTATTTAGAACGACAAACAAATTCAGACACTATCCACAGTTCCTCATTACTGTCTTACTAGGGTCGAAGACGAACCGGTTCAGTGGGGCGCGGTGCAGCAGTGACCCCGCCCACCTCCAAACTGAACCATCTGTATGGGGTCAAAGCCTGGAGGAGCTGGGTGCAACAGCTCAACAAACAGCCACCAGACGGTGAGCCTCATGAACAGCCCTCCAAGTTTTCTGCTCTCTGTTCTGTCCTCTTTTTTTCTCACAGCTTTATTTTTATATTCCCTCCCCCTGTAGCAAATCCACTGGACATTAAAGAGGACATCCTTCAGTGTGACTCTGCTGAGCTCAGCTTTGCTTTGTGTCGCTTCATCACAGAAGTGCGACGGCCCAACGGTGAGACCTACAGCCCAGACAGTATCTTCTACCTCTGCCTGGGGATACAGCAGGTAAATATGGACAGATTCCTAGAAAAAATTTATATATATTTTTTAATATCAGTTGTTACTAATGTAATCAAAAAATTTTCATATCAACATCTTGATGTGCAGAAATGCCCACACAGCTTAATATATCTACTTGTCATAATGTCAATTAAGTATCTGTTTTTGTCAATTCAGTGTATCTGAGATGTTCAGAATGACAGCGATATCTGAAATGGGTTTAATTTTTACCCACTGTTAAATGACTATCAACATTTTGAATGTAGACATGAGAATTATGTTATATTATAAAAATCTACAATATTAACTCTAAATATGTAATATGCAGTTATGAATATCTGACGTTAAAGATTCCAGGACTCATGAATAACATAAGTGACATCATTTTTCCTAGGAAGAATGACATTACGTAGCTTTGGAAATCATTTTTATTTTGCAAATCGCTTTTTTTTCCCGTAGAAGTTCAAGATTATAAAGTGTAACATCAATAATTTAATGTTTTTATTCATTTTTAGATACTTAAAGTTAAGATTAGACTATAATAGAATTGAAGGAAACTTTCATTTCAGTTTGCACTTGTAAAAGTTCAATTTTTTTATTATCTTGATCTTAATCTATCCAGTAGGAATCCACTTTTAAGTCGATGTGCTGCTATTGGGCAACAGAAATGTAATTATAACTGTGATTTCTGTGTTCACTATGGACAAAAGTGTTTGGACACATTGAATTCAGTTGTGTCTTTTCTAGCAAGGGGTCTAGGATACAAAACAATAATGACAAATGTCATAATATACTTTTGTATTGTGATAAATAACATTGCATTGGTTAGTCTTGTTTAAATTATCTTTGCTTCCAAAATGTCAGAGATGGATTTAACTTTATTTCTCAACATTTTTTTATCCATGATTAAGATTTTAAATGTTCTACCTATATTTTATGTGCTCTGACTGTAAATAATAATTTTCTACCATAACTAACCATCTACTTTCTTCACACCTCACTTAGGAAGAAAAGTCTCCCATTAAACCTGAAGGAAATATTGATGTTTATACCTCAGATCAACATGGACAGGACGTTTTATAGCTGTAGTCATGATGTGTCCTAATATTTTTGTCTATAGTTTAGAAACATCAGTATTTCCTTCTATTTATTATACTTTCCTTTGAGCAAAGATAACACTTTAAACAACTAACCAACCCAATGATATTTATTACAATATTATAACATTTGTCATTGTTTTGTATCCCAGACCCCTGTTTGAAAGAAAACACCTGAATTCAATATGTCCAAATACTTTTGTCCATATAGTCTACATTATAA
>JAPTYQ010114079.1:0-22689 GCA_029814465.1 Ostorhinchus cyanosoma
CAGATATGAGGTTTCTCCCAGTGGTGGTCCTTTCTCATTACAAAGAACTTGTGCTTTATTTGCAGTCTGCTGGTCATATTATTAGATGTTCAGCTGATAAAGTGCTGCCGTGAGCATTAGCTAGGGTCTGGGCTGTGCACACAACCAGTCTCTCACCAGCTGCTAGAGAGAGCCCTATCAGGGCAACTCAGCACTTAGCATTCCAGGCATCTGAAATGAGGATCCTAAACCCAAATTACCTCCTGTAACACTCCCTATACCAAGCTTGCCTTTTATTCTCCTTGTTAATTAAACACGTAGAAAGAGTTTACCGTTGCCCAGACATTGCTTGCAGAAAAACACCATGTTACATTTTACAGCAATATTTATTTGCATAGCAGGGACCATTTATTCCAAGCAGCTTTGAGAGCTCACCCTCCCAGTCTCTTAGCATGGCAACAAGGCTGTAAATAGGTTAAGCTGTGTATTACAGCCAGGCACCAACAATGGAAAACATTAGGTGCAGATCTAAAGGCATTTAATGCCTTAGGGCTTAAATTTGAATTCATACAAACTCATAAACTGGGGGTGTCAATTAAATAATTATAGTATTTGCTGTATTGTAACAGCGGAAGCCTCAAACTGTTAAATGTAAAAGTGGCACTAACAAATGTTCGCCCACACACAGTCATTTTGGATTAGTTTCAAATGTTCTTTAGTCATCATGACACTGAACTAAGAACTAAATGTCAAGGAATAAGTCTATTGAGTTTAAAAGGTCACAGTCCAGTCATCTACATTGGATCAAGGATAAAAAATACTGACACTGCTTTTGATTGAGAACACATTTTTAGAAACAGCAGACATTTAAATATGATACAGACTTTATCTTATTGACTGAATAGACATGACACAATAACCTTACACACAGGGTCACATAATATGGCTGCTAGTGCTTGGGGTACAACAAGTGTACTATTTACTTGAAGTAAATCTTCAAAATGTTTAGCTGGGCTATTGAAGTTATTGAAGCTATTTTATATATGATGTGGCAAAGCTAGTATTTCAGAAGTAAAAAAGAGTAGTATGCCAGACTGGTTCATCATAGCAGCTGATCTTCAATTAAATTTTGTATTTCTCTAAAAGTACATTACTTCACACTTTACATCATGTCTGGATCCTAACCCTTAATTTTTGTATTTAATTGGACTGCTAGAACCCCCTATGGCTGTCTTATCCTTAGTGAGCTTTTTTTTGGCTCTGTTTTGGCTTTGAATGATTCATGACTGCAAATCAATTTCCTTTGAGGTAACAAAGTTGAAAGTTTGTGTTTTAGTTAAAGGTCAAAATTCAGTTAACTCTTTTCTCCCTCTTTCTCTCTCCCTTCCATACACATATTCATGCACAGGTCATAAAGAAGTCATGTTTGGAACAGTCTGAATAATGTTCTAAATTGAAGCAACATGTGTCTAATTAGAATGGATTCTGGGGTTTCTGTCAACCCATCCGGAACAACACCTGACAAAATGTACTCAAAATGAACATATAAGAAGCATTTGTCGTACAAATGTGTAGTGAGTGAAAGGTTCCTACCTCTGCCACATTGAGAGTTAAACATACTGTCAGACTCTTTGCCAGTTCTAAACATGTTCCAGCTATGAGCTGACCGGAGTTGACCTCTGGTACTCAATGGTGAACAGTCACAATGTGCAACAATGCCACAGGGAGAAATTTGACTCAACTAGCAGAAATTCCTCCAAGAAAAGAAAATGCTTTCACAATGTCTGTCAGTTAAACAAGCAGGGGATAACAGGCATCCCACACCCAAGTGTGCAAAATAAACTGTTGAGGGATCATTTTGGCAAGTACCTATAGAGGACGTGGGAACAGACCTGTGTTGGACTTAAGTTGATACAACCCTCTGACAGCTTTTGCAAAAATAGAAACTAATGACAAGAAGTACCCAAAAACATTTTAGCATGATTCTAGGACACAGCCTATGTTTCAACACTTTATTACTGCGATGCCTGACTTTGGCATCAAGGAGAAACCCCAGGCTAGTGGCAGCCAGCCACATAAAGTTTGGATCCATGCAGCAATCAATAAAAGAACGTTATTTATACAAGACTCTGGATCCATTTATGTCACCTTGAGTTGTGCCAATTCTTAGCTGTACCTTGGAGCTTTACCTGTCCTGCAGCTCTTATTGTCTGAGCAGGCTTTGCTTGCATCTCATTAGGCTTTGTAGTAATCGTGTGTCCTTACTTTACCAGCAAAATTATGATAAATGCTACATAGAATGGATGAGAACAGAGGTGATCAAAAGAGATCTCCATGAATATTTTGATGAAGCAACAAACTGACATTACTACCGGTTATTTTGTTTTCCTAAACATGAGCCTGAATATGTTTGAAATAGCAACATATAATCTCTAAGGACAGCTTACTCAGATAGCCAAACAGCATCATCTTCAATAACAAAAAATGCCAGAGTGCATGGGAAGCAACTGTAGCATCCACTTAGCACAAACTTGCATCAATGTAGGGGAACATTAGCTGACATATACTGCAAGTACAAATTAATAATCATTAATGATCATTACAAAAAACATGCACACAGAGGCAAACAGATTCTCCGTATAACACAGTTTCTTGCTTTGTCCTTTCCTAGTAATGGCCACAGTTTTTCTGACAGAAAACAGCTGACCAACTCCCTTTCCACCTCACAGATGATGTCTTATCCCCTAGAAATGTCACCAAACAGTCTACATCTGTGCATCTTTTCTGGCTGTGTGACACTCGACACAATCTCTCCATGCCCTGCAGTCAAACTCAGTATCACTTCAGTCATACATGGACATAATGTGTTCTCTGTGTTTCTAGAGCAAATGCCTCTAAAGACATTCTTTATGACTCACACCACCTACACTCCCAGTCCAGCCTGAAAATACCACTCACACACAATACTACACTGTCAAAAACTATTACACATGGGAGGTTGGGAATTTTAACAAGAAATGAAGCCAAAATTAATCTGGGCAATGAAAATTTCCCATCGTATATTGGACCACACCCCGAGATTACAAGAGGAAAAAGACTGACATTTGAACTACTAATTACTGTATGGAGGCGTGCATGCATCATATAATGAATAACACGATAATGAATGAACATCGTCTTTACATGTATCGGCCAGATATCTCCTCTACAAAAAGTATTATCATCTATTTATCTCAACTGAAACTACTGTTGAGAAAGCATTTCTTCAGATAACCTTTTGATTATAACTCGCCATATGGTGATTACTAATGTTAAAAACTGGTAACAGATTGTGGTTGCATAAATCCAAACACAGTTTCTTCCAGGCGTCATGACAAATACTGCAAATCCAATTAGCTGTGGGTGGGACCCTTTGTCTGGGTCACTGTCATGTGTGAACAAAAGCAGGGTAGGAGATGCTATGAACTGATGAAAAAGCAAACTCAAACAGACAAATACGATTTATACATTGGCAATACACCATTACAATACTTTGACCAAGCAACAGGCACACATACTGTTCACATCAAACTAGATTACAACACCCACAGAGAAAAAAAGTCAACAGTATTTTCAACCTCTGCCCTTGACAAAATATCTCTGAATTACTCTGAATTCATTTGTCACCATTACACGGCCTAATCATGTTCACTGTGGCCAGTGTGACTTATAATTTTGAAATTAAAGCTGCCAGATTCTGGTGGAATCTAGTTACACACTTCCTTCCAATTTACATCAGCTACAAATTCTTCAGTCTCCACAGTTTGTTCTGCTCATGTTTGTTCACAGTATGATGGGCCGACAGGCCAAAAGCTGCTTGGCCCATTGAGAAAACACCTGCCCTCAAGGCCCCTAACTGGGCAAGCACTCCACACAGACACACACAGTAACCCACATTTATCCCTCTATACTTATGAGAACATTTTTTATGCTTCCATTCAGTTCTCTAACCTTGCAGTTGTATGCCTATCATTGGTTTTTAACTTTGACAACACTTATGTATAATAACTACAGCTAAAGTCAGTTAAAGAACTGAAGCAGTAGAAAGTTCAGAATTCTGAGAGATTATCTCTTTATCCTTGTGAGGCTTATATTGTTGTTGTGAATACTGAAAGAAAATAAGACAACACCACAAATATTTAAACACAGGACTACAGATACAATATTTATGAATGGCAGACACGCCTCAGGCATAGATTACAAACATGCATGGTTGCACATAACCCAGCAAACTTAGCTTAAAACCTCAAGCGATCACTTAGTCTCTCAAACATAACATACAACAAACATAACACTGAAGCCTCTATTAAGGAGTGTTATAATAGGGTTTAAACTGCATACAATGCAAAGATACCCACAGCAAGTGTAGTGCATACATTAGTCGTGTTTTTTTTTGTTCACTGGTGTGTTATGTGTCTCTTTGGGGCTTTGAGAAAAAAGAACCATTTTGCACTTAAAATGCTAACATTTGGACATCTACAGGTGGCTTTGGAGGCAAAACATACTACTGTGACCTGTGACTTGAATAAGATATGCACGTGTTTGTGTTATGTGACTACAGTGAAACTATTTGGAAGCTCATAAACTGTGATAAAGAGACTGATGACAAGTAAAGGAACACTCTAAAGGAGACATCCCCTCTTGATGTCTGCTCATTGCAATTCTACAGGAAGCATCTCCAACTAGTCCCATAGAAATCTACTTAAAACCGCCTGTGATCAGAAACCCTAAAGGGGAGAGTGTAACTGAGTTTCTGGAAGCCAGATGTGTGTTGCATACTATAGAGCGCAGCCTGGCGCCATGATGTGTTTCGGCATCATTTTTACATATTAAAGACTTGGGTAGGTTTCAAACTGTTTTGCTCATCAAAAGTGGTTCAAGTTGATTCCCTTGCATGATCAGCAGCTAGACATCATCACTAAGATAGTGCTAGTGTTTTTAAAGGTTCTATTAAAGACATGCAAACTCATAAGACAACAAAGAAGACACTAGGGCTGTAACAGGCAAAATCCTCTATTCCTATTCTCTATCCTGCTAAATTCAGCTGCCTTTTTCATTTGTTTTCATTTGCTACTAATTTGTTCCTGAATCAAAGGGGAACAAGGCTTGCCATCTTCCTTTGGGAGTCTAGTGCAGGATTGGCAAAGAGGCTGGATCAAACAGCAAGCAGTGAGGGGGTTGTATGCACGATTTCCCCTCTGTCACTGAACCAGCTAGGGATAAGGTAGGGCACAAGAGCAGGGAGATGATGTAAATGAAGTGATAAGGCATATAAAATAAAAACAAACACTTCGTATTCCCAGGACTTTGAATGGAACAAAAAAATGAGAGGAGGGAAAGAAAACTTACAAAAATGTGTTGAGGCAAAAGAACAGAGGATTCTAACTGAAATGAACTGTGGACGTGTGCAAGAATGTCTCACTTCCTGTCAGCAAACATGACTACAAAGTACTCTCTCATCTCTCTTGAACACACACAGAAAGCATATGGGAAAACATTCTTGCACTGTAAAACGCACGCGCGCACGCACACACACACACACACACACACACACACAGCACACTAACATTCGCAGACAAAGAGACAAAACACATTATCACCCATATACACATATCTGCAGCTGCCATATCAGCACCAACATATGTCCCATGCACTTTTAAATCAACTCAGTCCCTCACTTCACAAGCCCTCATTAGAGAGCAGTGTCTACCAAAGCCACTGTGTCACTTGAAAGTGATTATGCCAGTTGGCTCAGTTCCTACCGCCATCACTTTATTTCAGCCAACGAATTCCAACATATCTTGCCAGCCGTAAAGTGGGTGCATGTGGAAAGTCATTACTGAAGATGTGACATCTTTAAGCTCTAGTGGTGCCCACAGGGTTAACTCCTGTTGTTGAGACATGTCAGTCCATCAGGGAGTCTCTAAACCACAGCACCTGCAAGGAAATAGTCTGCTACCAGTAAAAGATACTTAGGACATGGCCACAGGGCATACAGGCCTGTCTAGGTGACAGACAGTAATGGTCAAAAGTGTGCATACAGTGAGTAAGCACAATGAGCTGCAGCACTTGCTCAACAATACAGTGACAGGCAAAGAAGAAGGTGTTTAATAGAGACATGGTCCTCCAGTCAGTTGAGGAATGAAACAAGCTACTCTTGAAAAAGAAAAGTTCAGCTGTCTAAAACATGACCTAAAATAACTGCCTTCATTAAAATGCGTAAAATAGTTGAGTGTGCCAAAATAATTATACCTAAAGCAGTAAGAGTGTTAGTGCTAAGCGCCTTCACTCAAGACCTATGTGTGCTGAGGGCACGCTGAACAGATCCATGACAGGAATTTTAATCTACTCAGTTCGGTCAGTGTTCAGCCATTCACCTCTTTCTCAAACCAACGTTAAACCTTTTCACAGTAAACCGACGCTGGTCACAAGCAAACTCTAACATGACATCATGCATCTCCTGAGGTCGTCTCAAAACTTCCAGCACACCTGGCGCATGGATCCATTCACATGCAAACCTTGCAAATATTTTAATTAAAATGCATGCTGGAGTCACAAACTCAGCATCAATCAAAATATGCTCTTTGTGCAGTGACGCGGATAATTAATATGCATGAATATACACAGAAACAGCTCCATAATTTCACATCATTTTGCAGAGCTCTGAAACTTTCTGAAAACTTCTGAGCGTCTTTTGAGTCTGCATACGATTGTGATCCCCGCCTTAATAGATTCTGTGGGGCAAGTAGCAGCAGCATCCAGGTTCAAAGCAAAGATAACAGACTTGAAAGCCAGAATGCAAAATAAACCATACAAAAGAGTAGAGCTAAGCTGATATTGTTTTGAGCTAATAACCTCGTGTTTGCTGAAGGCCCAGTGATGAATGAAGGTGTCTGGACAAGTAATGAAAACTGGGTGGAAGTATCATTTGCAAAGCATCCGTGGCTGGCTTCCTATATTTTATTTACTTCTTGTTTCTTCGATAGCCCATGGAAACCATCATTATTTGACTGCAAGTGCTCTACTAGATACTTTACCAGTTTTTGCCGTCGTTACATGGAGCAGGATGTAGAATAACAGCGGTATTCTCCTGCGCATTCTCGTCCTTATTAAATTGTCCATCTTTAGAAGCGCAGACTCCCCTCTGCCTCCGCACGCCCGAACTTTATTCTACACAAGTTGAATTTGCAGGAGCTAAGCAGCCATGCGTGGAGAAAAGGAGAGAAGCCAGTCTGTACTTCCACTTGCTTGATAGTTGAAGAACTTTTGTTGTGGAGTATCCTCTCAGTTTCGCTCTGTCCTTCTCATTCAATTTCTCCCTCTCAGCATCACTCCCTCCCTCTGTTCTCCACCTCCTCCGCTTCTTCCCTCCCATAAGACGGTGTCCTGGGATGCATGGAACAGCGGTGCGTCTTCACAAAACTAGATCATAGTTTTTTTTTTCTATTCTGATGATTAGTTTATACTCACAGATGTGATCATTAACCTACAAGTGTCACAACTTAAGGCAGGGTTATTGGTGAGCTGTGAAATTTAACAATCTTATTATCCTATAAGGGAATTTTATGAGATTGTGAGTGAGACAAATAAAGCCCGTTAAAACTTTATGTATGTCCCTTTTAACTATTTGAATGTCCGTGTACGCGAAGACACAAGAGTCATTCAGACACCATTTAACCCTTTATAGGACACTCATAGAAATACTTTGATTTTCCAAATTTCAACCAGTGTTATTTGAGGACATAGCAAGACTTTCTACCTTTTGTGAAAAAAATAAAACATAAAAAAATCATAATTAAATAAATAAATATTGTCATGCAGAAAATCAAGGTCAATGAAGTTACCATATATTTGGTTACTTACCAGTAAGTGGCAAAAAATAAATGAATAAATAAAAAATAAGTGTTAAATACAAAAAAAAATGCAAGAAAAACACATGTAAGGTGAAAGGAACATGTATTTTAGAACATTAGAACATCACTTTTAGGACATTACAACAACATAAGTGCTGATCCATACACCTGTCCACATCTACAGTATCCCTTTGAACATCATTCCTTATATTAGTACCATTACTTTATGGTACCCTAACAAAGCAGGTACACTCACCGTTCATGCAAAGGTGACCTTACAGACCCTGTAGACCACATTGGACCTGAGATTGTTGACTCACTGTCCTCACTGGAACTTTTAATGTCACCTAAATTACCAAAAAGAGTCACTTGCCCGATAAAGGGTTAATTCTCAACAAGATTACAAAATGGACAGTGTGATTAATGCAATACAGATCCCAATCCAAATCTACACAAACATAATATCAGTAGATTATCATACACTAGGACCACTAATTAAACTTATATAGTACTAAAGTATTGTAATGCTAATATGTCACATGAGTCAAACTAGATCTAATCTACACAGAAGCATATAACCAGAGGGTGTGGTGTCAGGTCATAACATATAGGTAGTTGCAATGATCAGTCAGGTAAGGATGCAAAATATACTGCATTTAATTCCCGGTATTTTGCCTCACAGTGAACATCACCGGATTTTGTTGAATAATTTATTGCTGGAGGATGTATTCAAGTTTGAACACATCAACAGGTAGCTACATCTCATCAGTATAAGATTAATGGCAAGTTTACAAGGTCTTTATTTCACCATCAATCTGCTCTCTGCCTAACCCTACTGCCACAGTGTGTCTCTTGTGCTTACCCAAGCAAGACCTCGACCATTAAGACTGAATCCCCTCAGGCTGAAGGTCACTGAGCACTGTCCAAATGTGCAAAACTGGCCAGGTTCAGCATAGTTCAGGATGTACACACCCTTCCTCATAAAAGCTTTGGTTTATAGTCCAGACTTGTGAAACAGAAACATGCATGTTGGAGTGTCCGTCCATGTTGTAATAAACCCAAACAGAAAAAATAATATACAATACCGTTAGGCACAAAGTTGGTAATCTTTTATATTTCAACTGTGCTGATAGAGTTGGGCAGAAATAAATGCTGGTATCACTCTATAGCTCCCAATACTGAAGAGGACATCTGTCCCAGTCACCTGCCAAAACTTAAGCATACAGTTCTGCTCACCTGAGAAGACTGACAAAATATGCTTCTGTCAGAAGCCTAATTAATTCAGGAAGCCTGTGGTATTCAGTTGAGACATGCTCTAAGATAAGAGTTGTGAAGAGCTTGTCTAATTGGAAAATTACCAAAGATAACATTTCGAGAGTCCAAGCTACAACAAGCCTTTGTAAAGAGTCTGAGCAGTAGTGTGCGGAATACATCCAGAGAATTGAGCCAAACCTTAATTTCCCAAGGGAGAAGAGTCTTAAACCACTGAAAGATGGAGAAACACACCCATTTAAAAGCCTTTTTTATTTGAAGATGCTTCTCCATTTTAATGGTAACCAGAATCCAAGTCTGATCCAGAAACATTTTAACATCAAAAGTCATTGACCAACAAAATTATTACACTGCCACAAAACTGTTAAGCTGATTTGTGGTAAACATGTAAAGTAAAAAATATTTATTCAAAACATTAATAAAAATATTCTGGATTGTAACTAATAAAAGAGACAGTGTATATCAAATGACAGCATCATGAAATATTAGGATAAGATATTAGAAAAACATTAAAAAGTAATTATTCATTCATTCATTCATTATCTGAACCTGCTTTGTCCTTACTAGGGTCACAAGGGTCGCTTGGAGCCTATCCCAGCTACATACAGGCGAAGGCAGAGTACACCCTGGACATGTTGTCAGTTCATTGCAAAAAGTCATTAGAAATAACAAAAAAGCCAAGGTTAGGAGTGATAAGAGATTTTCAAGAAATAATGAGATAAGTGGACAGATTTAGGTTGATCTGGTTGGTAAACAAAAGACCCCCTGACCTCCCATCGTTTCCCTTCTCAGTACCAGCTTATCCAGCCTGAGTCAGGACCACATTCCTAGCAGCTTTTAGCAGATAGTTACTAAGAGTCCAGTGGGTAGTCTGAGCTCCAGGTGAGAAATATTTCCAGAGCATGCGCTACATGCTTTTGTCCAATTACTGAATCTGTACAAATGAGAGCTAATTCATCATTTAAATCCACAGCATACAACAAAAGACAGTCAAGTGTAGGTTTCTTCTGAACAATGTCCTTTTATTGAGAGTTCAATGTGATTAAAGCCAGAAACTTTAGTTTTCTACATGACTGATACTGTGCATGCATCAATCAAGCCTGAGACCAAACGGATATATTAAAATTATTACACAACATCACTTTAACATGCAGGAAAATTCCAATTAAAATCAAAGTTGATCTATTTGTCTCAAGCCAGTAGTTTATCAGCTTTCATTAACATGTGTGACTGTTAATGATTAATGTGAGGTAAACAGATGCATTTTTCAAGTTGATGCGGAAACATAAACGCTCCTTAGAAGTGTTGAAAATGGAGAAAAGAAAAGTGAATTAATACTGACAGCTTTTTAGCGGCATATCGTCCAAATATCAAAATTTATGCTATTTATGCTGCACATGTATGGAATAAGGTTTAAAATTCATTGATAAGGTTTAGCAAATTTCATCATTAAAAATCTGTCATAGATTTGGAAAAAAGAAAGTTTCAAATTTTCTTCCCTCCTGTCACATCTTCATTTATTTATTAATTTATTTTCTTTTATTATAAATGAAATTAGTCTTGCTTATAGTGTTAAAGTTTCACAGCATCTAATATGGTGTTGCTAAGAATTCATCTCCGCTTGGTGATAACGTTCTGAACATTTCTTGGTATTTATCATAAAAGGTGGGAAGGTCAAACATGGGAATCTGTCATCTCCTTTTTTTAAAGCTCTGAGATGTAGTGAAACTTTAATATCCCCATAAAAGCTGATGACTGATTGAGATTAGAGATCTTTTAATGGACTTCCAATTTAGTTTGTCTCCAGTCTTCCGTATGTGTTGAAGAACATGCTAGAACAGGACAACAGCCCAACAGGCAGGGGAAGTATGCATGTGAAATGTCGAGAGGAAGAGACAACCAACCCTTTCAGCTTGCCAAAATTTAATTTATACATGTTTCGGGTGAAAACGCTAATGTTGAAATGCAAAAGCCAGGATATGAGTCATGATATATAAATCATAATACCATACAACCACTTGCAATGTATTTTGTCATTAATAATAATAATAATGATAATAATAATAATAATTTGGACTTATAGAGTGCCTTTTATGATACCCATATGTCATAGATATTGTTAAAACTTTGGACTTTAAGATGAGTTTGAATGATGAAAGTAATTTGGTGGTTTGTGTGCATGCAGTAAACCTAAAAACTAATCAAGGTTGACTTCAATTTGCTATTTCTGGGAGAATTATTAAAGGAATTGATTACCTTTTTCTGCATATGGAAATTTTGTGGATATCCTGCATTTGTCCACAATGCAAGTCACATGCAAAAAAAAAAAATTCTGTGAAAATCTTTTATTTGTCCAGTATGGTGTAATAGGTGTTTGTCAGTTATTTCAACACATTACCAAATGTAAACTGTTCACTGATCTAGACAACAAGATGAAAATAATGAAGAAAAAACACACAAAAAAATTTAGATTTTGCTTGAGGGGTAGAATGTAGGTAAATCTGTCAGAGGCAGCTAAAACTCCTGATCTGTAAAAGTGCCTCCAGAAAAACATGGGTGTGCCACCCACTGACTGGTGGTGATAATATCTTCATATATCAGAGAGCATGTGTTCTTACATAAGAGCTTTCACCAAAAACACCCTCTTAGAGTTAAACAGGTATTCTGAGTACCTGGCTACATTACAAAGGGGCAGGGTAAGCGCCTCACTTAAAGCTGCCTAGTATTTAATCATCATTCCATGGTTTCCTTTTGCACTGGGCCAGTAAGATGAACTGCCAGTCTGGTGATAATTATAATCATTACAGATGAAGGTAGACCAGGCTAATTAACATTTAAGGACCATGTGTGTTAAATGACCCACTCAAACAAATAGATGGAATAAACTGAACTAACAACCCCAATCTGTACCCTCCATTCACTCTTATACAAAACAAGTATAGCATGATAGTGTTTTAATCTCAAAATAACAAGACAAAAAAAAAACAGTATTTTTGCAGAGGTATTTATTCCCATGTATTCCCGTTGGGAATCTGTATTATGTTTGCTTTGGATCAGTTGTATTATTCTGCTTTTCTTTGTTGTTTTCACATTATAATATCAAAAAGTGGCAATTGTTATGTTTCAGTTTGTGCTTTCGTTGTCTCTATGTTTAATTTTACACCAACCTTATTGCCCTTACATTTAAGTTATAGGTACTTTCACTGCTTGAGTAGAGCTCCTTCACTGGTTTTCCAAAATGTTATATTATGGTGTCACTGTTCTCAAAGCACTGTCTGTAGAGTGCTCATTGTGTGTGGTCTGCAGCTGCAGCGTTTTAACTCTACACTTTTCATGCTGCTTATGGACAACTCTTTTAATGCTAACAGCGAATTAACAATGTTCTCTCACTGCATCCAAACCCCTAAAACACTTTTTTTTTTTTACTTCACTCCTTTACAAGTCTTTTTACTTATTTTTCTCAGATGGAAGACTACCTCTAGCCCACCAACCCCCAGCTTGTCCTTTCCTTCATTTCTTTCTACACTTCTATTCTCATGAAGTTTGCATTCCACACCTCTCTGCAGACTGCACACAAAAGAGGAGAAAGTGCTGTTCCTGACCTGTAGCAAACATTCCAGTCCCTCAGTCTCTTTCGCCCAGCTAAAGCCCTTCAATCTTACACTCTATCCCATTCTACTGCATGGAAATGCCACCAAAGCAACAGCCTGTATACAGAATATTGTGTCTGATATATCTGTGCTGTCGAATAATGTATGACTGTATTATATTACTAGTTAACTACCGGTAGCTAAATTTACAAAATCCTTGTATTTGAAAATAATTTGGTTTCAGGTAAAACAATTTGAACCCAACAACCATCTTCTTTCATTTGTTATAGCATGAATTTTGATGTATTTGTTATGTTTCAAATAGCATCTATGTAATCACATTATCTGCTTAAATTATAATGAGTGAAAACAGACAATTACTTGACAAAATCAGCTGTAATACCAGTGAAAGTTCAAAGAGCATCTGCTTGTGTATCCTTAAAGCACACAGGAAATTGACTATTAAGCTATAAAAGTAGGTTATCTGGAGATCGGATGTCACTTGCTGGTGAGCAACATTTTCTGTGATTTGGACTTTGATAAAGAAGTTACAGATGACTTGTGCCCAGGGCACAGCTAGAATACAGTATATGCTGCAGAATCAGAGACAGGTGACAGTCTTGAGGAAGAGTATTAAAAAAAATGAACTACTACAAGGACATTTATGTTGTAAAAATACAGGTATTTAGGCGCTGTGTAAAAATGGGAAGGAGAAAGTTTAAAGGGGAGGAGGGTTTACAACAAGACTTAGGGAGTAGAGAAAGCACGTGCCATGCAAAAGCATGCATGGGCATGTATTAACCCCTCCTGCCTCTTTCCTCACTCCTGTGATGCTGAGCCTAAGTCTTCTGAAATTCCACAGAAATAGCTTGAAGGCTGAGAAATAACTGACTGCCCAGCACCCTCCTCATCTCAATCCACACCTGTCCACTTTTTCTAGAGGAGTAAGGGAAAGCACGCCAGAGACTCCCCAGACTTTAATTGAGCAGCTCAACAAAATGTGGTTGTGTGGTTACAGAAAGACCATTCAAGTGACAGAAGTTGTAATTTTGGAACCCGTGTAGTTCAAAAACACATTGCAATGCAATGAAGTAAGATTTAAAACAAAATAAAGCAATAACTAAATTCAGTTAAAAATAGAGGCCCATTGACTGTTGTCAAGAAAAATATTCACAGTGCAAATGACATGTCATTTTAACTATTTTTTCTCTGAAGGAGAGTCAAATTTTATGGTAACTAATAATTTTACTTTACTGTCTGTAAATATGGACTTTCCTGAGTTAACAGGAGTCAGTATGGAATATACACTTCCATAGCAATATAGTAATAGAGTCCCCAAATGATAGATTCTCAGTTATCCTAATCCTAATGTTACCCAGTTTAAATCAGATGCAAGTGGACTTGCTGAGCCTATTTAGCCGTGTCCTTATGATTTTTCCTCCAATGGTAATTATCCCGATATTTGTTATCCAAATTCTATAAATCAAAATTGCATCCAAACACAAATATATAAACTAAAATGCCTCTCCAATATATGTTTTCACCCCATCAGAATGGCTTTAAAGCTGTTTTATCAGGCAATGCAAATTATGATTCTAATATCTCTTTATAAAGTTCTCTCTTTCTGGTGAGAGAAATGGGTCATGGCTCAGGGATGTTCTAAATATGCAGACATCAGCCGTGTAAGACAACAAGAGGAAATTGCGCCTGAACTTGTTGTCAGCATAACAGACAGTGAAGGCTGAAAGATATTTCCAGAATGAGTTATATATGCATCTCATGTTTGACTTTCCACAACAGGGTTAAACATGTAGCCTGTTCATATTGCTTGCAGATTACTGTCTGGCCCTTGGAAAGATGGAGCCAGGATTCAACTCATCATAGGAACATGCATTCCCTGTGGGAGAGATTCTCTTGTCAAGGGTTATAGTGAAATGAATAGTAGCATTTGATGCAGACCAGTCCATAGGATTTTTCTTGAAAGTATCTTAGTGTGTGTCCAAAGTTTTCAACAACTTTAAATTTGGAAAGTGTTACAAAGGGTAACAAAACATGGGGTCCTTTATGATATATTCTGTGAATACAGGGGGCACAAATGATTAGATTGAGAAGTAATCACTGCATTCACTGTCCGCTTGTATGTTAATGAAAACTAGTACAAAAGGACATATGTTATCAATCATCCCTTCATAGACTGCATTACATCACATTTACCAACAAGCTCAAACACAGCAGACTCTAACCCTTCGCTCTGACCTTTCATTAAATAAAAAGAAACAAGCCTGCTCTGAGATCTTATCAGTGGCACTTTGAACTGTTACAACACTCGTCAAGAGCATGACCCACAAGTCATGTCACACCCCTAAGCATGAATCACCAGTGCATCCAAACTATTATATATCTTATATCCAAACACAGGTTACTGTTATTTACACTTTCAAAACTGATTTAATAAAATACTGTCATGGAATTCAAATTTTAATATTAATCAATTAGACACTAAGGTGTTTTGTTTTTTAGTGCGACGTGCCTTTGTTGGGCACCAGATGGCAGTACAATGCAGCGCATACAGTTGTTATAACTTAAACACTACCTCACAAAATCAATTGTCCAGATTTTGGATGACTCATTTAGTAAATTAATCATAATAAATGTGATCTTTTGAACTTAGCCACGCGTGCGACTCGAATATTGAAAAGTGTATTTTAATTCATTCTTATCTATTATTTAGTTAGCCTATACAAATGAAATAATAATATGGGAAGTTGGATAGGTTATATAACCTACATCATATATCATGGAAAAAACCGAATGTAAATATAGCAATTTTGGTCTTGATGAGAAATAAACCGGAATAAGAGAAGTAAATACTTTGTGAACATTTCACTGATAGCCTATGTAGTTAGGGTCACCAGCTTTGAAATAAAATAAGCACTGCCCCCTTTATAACACGCACGTACGCGCATTCAAGACCATACGGATTTTAAAAAACTTTCTTCATTTTCTAAGCAGGGCGCAACTACCAAGTGTAAAATCTCTTCTTCGAGGGGTGTTTGCGATGCCACGTCTTTTTGGGTTGCTGATTTTATTGAACATGTGACTGAATTAGGCGCTCACATGGCTGCAGTGGCTGCATGATCCGCTTTAGTTTTTTAAAGTCCGGTGATCGGTAGCTCCCTCGGCAGCGACCATCCGGTGCAGAGGGCCGCTGAAAAACATAGCGCCTATCCGGATAAATCATGGCGAACAGCGGGCAGAAAGTTGTGCTGATCACCGGCTGCTCCTCCGGCATCGGGTTACGAATCGCCGTCACGCTGGCCAAAGATGAAAAGAAGCGTTACCATGGTAAATGCGCTTTCTTCTACATTGTTTCTTTAATCGGACCTGTTAGTAGCAAGCATATAATAGTGTAGTCCTGTTGGAACCGTTTTCCGTGTTTACTTTTCCATGCAGAGCTGTTATTTCACCGTGCCTCCTTTACGCACAAAGTTCGGTTGCGTTTCATGCGCAATGCTCCGTCTTAACGCAAATAAGTGTAGTGTAGTGTAGTGGAGTGTAGTGTAGTGTCCTGGTCATTGAAACAGCTAACCCGAGTGTTATTGGATTCATATCCTTTTGTGAAGACAGGGACTCAGTCGCCCCTTTGCTTCAACTATTATCATTTGAAAGCACAGTTTCCAGGGTATTGCTCCGCAAGGATGCCGCTTGCCAGGCGGAATCATAAAAGGAGGCTTGTCAGTTCTCTTTCAAGTGACTTCTCCAGCACAAAGCCCCCTTTTATCGCACTGAATTGTAGACCGCCTGCTCCGGTTTAGTGCCGTGTCTAATGTGGCTATAGTCCCCTCAGTGGAGCGAGTGTTGAAAGGGGGACAAAGTTTGAGACCTGTACAAGCGAGGGTTCACTCTAAAGCAAGGGCCTTGTTTGAAGTCTTCATTGGTGCTCAGTTGAGTTGGGGTGTCCCACTCTGACATTGTTGATCTGTGCGTCTCCTCTACTGCTTCCCAGACATCATTAATGTCACTTTAGGATTTGAGGAACTAAAACCTTTCCATGTCATGAAGCTCAGATTGAATTGCATTAGAACACCCTTCCCACCCCCACCTCACCTCAAGACCCATGGTGACAAGATTGTGTTGTTAGATTTCCCTGCATGCAACAGCATTACCTACTTGAGAAATTAGCCAACTAAATTTGTTGTAGATTTCTTCAAAAATGATCAAGTTATAGTTATATTTTCCAGGTTAAGTCATTATTCTCATTATTATTATTACCAAATTTATATGGAATCTTTTCTTAATTCCTTTCTCTTCCCTTTCTGTCTCCTTTTGGCTGGATTGCAGTCTAACAGCATTTATTATTGTAAATTGATGCTCGCAACACAAGTGGTTAATTTCTTCCTTAACTCTTGTTTGGGCACTTTCTGAAGAGTATAACCTGCTTTGAGTGAGCCTTGTCTCAGCACTGTTGTCCTGTATTCCCAGAATGTTAACGCAATCTAACAGAGATTAAATAGATGATTGCGTAAAATTATGTAATTAGTTGCAGTAACATGTACCAAACTGTGAAACCCCAAAAATACTGTGAATGCAAGGCAATGTGGTTCATTCAAGAATGTTTAAAGCTGCCCAAGAGTAATTCCTGAAGGAGCCAGAGGAACAATGGATCTCTTGTTCACTTCTCTACGAATACGTAAATCTCTTTGTTGCTTCATCAACACACAGTTCTAAAATCTTAAGATTACATTTAATTGGATTTATGGGGCACCATTAATGCACAGTGTGTATTTGGCTGCTTGCTCATGCAAGATTCGTCACACTATCTGAAAAAAACGTCTAGTCTGATTATTTGACATTATGCAGTGTTATATCAGCAACATTACACAGCAGTTTCAACAGCATATAAATCCTTCTTAACTCTTTGTCTGTTGACACAAGAACCAATTGATAAGTTTAGGTTTTGTATATATTTGTCATAGGTGGTTTTAGATGAATGTCTGAACAATGGGTGGTTTACTTCAACAATTACCATTGTGCAATAGCACTGTCTATTTTCTGTGCTAGATAAGGTCAGTCAGCAAAAACACAGTACACACAATGTGGAGGAAAGGCTGAAGGCTACATTGACACTTTGTTTAGAGCCACTGTGTCTTGTTATGATAGATTGCTTTGCTGTATATAGGTTACTGTTGCTCAGCGTGTTAAGTCTAGAGGAGGTCATATGTGTTCTCTAAACTAACAGGTATGGTCATGTCGTGGTACTCTGACCTACAAGTAATGGAGCTTGTCACGATTGTGAGTTCTAGCATGTTCATGAGTTATATAGAAACCACGTAGTTGCAATTTCACAGAGCACATTTTCCTTTGCCCTATATCTCACTTTAACAGTTTGACCATGTCTAGGCATTTTCAACTACAAAGAGGAGTGATTATTTGTATTTTCCTTAGTAATTCTCTATGAAATCATGACAAGTAGGAAAACACATAAAACATATTTATTTGCTAATTGCTACATGCTTTTTTTCACAATTATGTACATGTTCATGTTTAGACTCTAAGAACAATTTTGGTGCTAAATGGCATTGAATTGCTACTGTGTAATGCATCATAAAATAATGTTTTTCTTCTATCTTATTTTTGCTTATCAGTCATTGCCACCATGCGAGACCTGAAGAAGAAGGACAAGCTAGTGGAGGCAGCGGGTGATGCATATGGGAAGACCTTGATGTTGCTTCCATTAGATGTTTGTAGTGATGAGTCAGTCAAGCAGTGCATCGACAATGTTAAGGACCGCCATATTGACATTTTGAGTAAGTGAGACGCACTTCAAATTAAGCTTGAATCTCCCATTTTTCCCAGATTCAAACTACATGATTTATTCCCTCTATGAATTTTTTTAGTGAGAGAATATCATTAATAATTTTTTTTTAATTATAAATGAACAACTTACTAATAATCTTAATTTCTGACCAAATGCATTTGAATGGGAGTCTTGAAATGATTTACTGTTCCAAAAGCTGTCTTTAAAACTAAATAAAGCAGAGTAGTCACAACATTTTGACACCTATAAATCACAAGCAGCCAAATAATTTACTGGTCCTTAATATTCATTAGTCACCCTGAAAATAGCTCAAGTATTGTTATGCTCATATTGTGCAAGATTTAATCATTGTTCAAATGTACTAAGAGTTTAACAAGCCTTTTAAATAACAATGGGACTCTTTCACATATATCTGCTTGGAAGCTCTATTTATAAACCTGCCTCCATTTTATTTTAAATCCAACATTACATCCCCCTTCCTCTAATTACTCAAGACTCAGAAGCCCTTTACAGTGAATTATTGGTTACATCACTTCTCTGTTGTTGTTGTTGTCACACACTGACACCTTGTGGCAACATCAAGTAACACCCTTTGTAATATTAAAAATCAATGAGGTGTCTATCACCATAAAGCTATAGTAATCACAGCAAATAATACAGTTTTTATTTAATATTAAGTCAATACATTTTAATTGTTTTGTATTTGTAATGTCAGAGATAAATGCAATGTGCTTTGTCTTTGTGTTTTTGTCAGTCAACAATGCAGGTGTAGGTTTGCTCGGACCTGTAGAAAGCATTAGCATTGAAGAGATGAAGAGAGTATTTGAGACCAACTTTTTTGGTGTGGTTCGTATGATCAAAGAAGTGATGCCAGACATGAAGAAGAGGCGTTCAGGACACATTGTGGTCATGAGCAGTGTCATGGGTCTTCAAGGTAACATAATTTTGTTGTTTTTTGTGCATGAGGACAAACTTCAGTCCTAATATAAATGTTCCAGAAATAGGCTTTAAGGTACAGTCCACAGCAATTTACAGTTTTAAGGGTATAGCTGACATTGCTATTGAATACTTGTATTCAGATCTCCAACAAGTCTAAAGTACAGCATCAGATCTGGCTACAAACAACTACAGCTTAGACAGATTTAAAATGCCTTTTATTCCCTAGTTGCGCTGTATGAAACAAATTAATTCAGGAGTCATCCCTGATACCATACAAAATTTTCATTTGACAAACCTCAAATAATGTAATTACATTTAATTTTTCAAGGTACACAATCTGAAAAATGCTCTAACATTAAAATATATTCCTTTAATTTAATTGACTAGCTTTCAATTTACAGTATGTCTGAAATTTACAATAAAGGTAAATTAAATAACAAGAACATTCAGTGTTTGTCTTAATTTATTTGAAGTGGAGTTTTAACAGAGTGTTTGATAAGCTGATGAAATTATCCCATCCTTGTAAGCTGGGACTTTGTATGTTAATATTGTTTGCACAGTCCTGCTGCTTATTAAATGCTGTGAAATGCAATGACATCATCCTGTATCTCTCTTTTTTGTGATTTTTTTAGGAGTGGTATTCAATGATGTTTATACTGCATCTAAGTTTGCCATGGAAGGCTTTTGTGAGAGCATGGCTGTGCAGCTGATGAAGTTTAATATCCGGTACTTTCTTCCCATTATTCTATTTGGATATTTCACTTTACACCGTACATGCTCGCTCATAGGCTTTTCTGCTTCTGACTCTCCTTAGTTTGTCTATGATTGAGCCTGGCCCAGTGCACACTGAGTTTGAGACAAAGATGATGGAGGATGTGGCTAAGATGGAATATCCAGGAGCAGATGCCGACACAGTTCGCTATTTTAAAGATGTGTACCTACCATCGTCCATAGATATATTTGAAGCCATGGGTCAGACACCAGAAGACATAGCCAAGGTGAGGGAACATTTTGTCACGCAAATTGTACTTTACCAATGTTGTGTCCCTCTGATAAACTGCTAAAACATTTATCTAGCAAATACCTAAAAAAAAAAAACAGTAAAAACTTTCTTTTCAACTCCACAGTGCACTAAAAAGGTAATTGAGTCAAACAGCCCTCGCTTTAGGAATCTGACCAATAGCCTCTACACACCAATCGTGGCCTTGAAGTATGCAGATGAGACGGGTGGCCTGTCTGTCAACACATTCTACAACCTCCTCTTCAATTTTGGGCCTCTCATGCACATCACCATGAACATCCTCAAGTGCCTGACTTGCAGCTGCCTGCGTAGACGTACCATCTCACCTAACTAAAGATGGTTCCCTGTCTTGCTCCATAGCCATTGTTGTATGTATGGCTACCAAGCAAGACATAGAACCTGACCCAGTTCTTTCAGCCTTTTACTAAGGTTTTGGGCTAAGCAGATAGACTTAAACCAGTGCCCCTGGAGAGAAAAGGTGCCTTTTAGTTAAAAACATTACCATGATAAGCTTTGCAGAAAACATGCAAAATTGCACAGATTTGTCATAGAGATGTTGTATACAGGATGACCTCATGTACTTACACACACACAAAAACACACAATGCATGTAACACAATAATTCAAAAATCCCTTGTCTTTATTGGATTAGTGCACATACATAAAGAGAAGGCCATGCCTAAGTTGCCATGTGAACAGTAACAGTAAATGGATGGTAAGTGGATAGATTTCATCTTACAGAGAGCAGAAAGGTAGGACATCAGATATTAGTCCTATGGACAGACAAAAATAGACTCAGTTACAAAGAGACGCAATAACATTTCTGATAAATGATAATGCTAAAAGTTGTAGTTTAGAAAATATGCACTCAGGCTCACTAGAGTTATAACATGTGTAATGGAGGCCGAAAGAATATATATCTGCTTTATTGTGTTGTGCCCAATACGTCGTTTGCCTTAATAGTGTTCTCATTGTCATAACTGCTGTTGAATCATGTTTTTAATCTTTGGATAAAATGAATGTTCTTTGTTTTTAAAAGTTTTGCAGAGGGGCAGGTCAGACATTTTAATTTAGTTACTTGATTTGAAAAAAAAATAAATAAAGAGAATTCTGATTTACCCTCAAAGGTATTCTCCTGTTTTTTCAGTACATTCAGTGATTCATACTACAAGCACCCGAAAGATTTTTTTGTCTTTGCAAGACACCTTGAGCACCAAGAGGGGGCAGTATTTTACTATTTCTTTTCTTTGGTAACCAACCTGTGGACTTCACAGCTTATTAGCAAGCAGCTGTAGTGTAAGGGAATGTGTCCCCAGTGGCAATAGTGTGACAGGAGTAAACCTAAAATATTTACACTGATGATGAGAATGATGAATAGAAATGTGTGCAGTCGCTGGCTATCAGACCTGTTTTATTTCACTGGGTTTGTAACAGCGTGCAACAGGTATATACATTTATTTTAATAACAGTTGCAAACATTATTTCATGCTGATAACTTTGAAGATTATTTTGGAAGAAAGTAATTCTTGTTGAAAACTTGCCTTTATGTATTTGTTGACGCATATGTTTCTTAGTGTGCTTTTCTGCGATATGCACATTGGACTATGTTTGCAAGTATTTTTGTATATCTGTTTGTGCATGGGTATGAGCCAAGTTAGTGATCTGTTGATGGATATAAAGAGGTCATGGCCTGTTCCCCATCAAAACCCCTCCCTTGAACCCCCACCCTTCTCACACACACATACACACACACACACACCCTGCTTTGTACCGTGTGAGAGAATGTGACCTGGTTCCCATCCCTGAGGAGGGGTGAACTCTAATGACGGCCTCCTCAGACATATAACGCAGTATTGAGACTCCCTCCCCAGCTGGCCCCCTTAGCCCATTGCCCAGACCACCTGGTCTACATAGGGAGACAGGCCTGATTTAAGCTTGCCAGTACACACCTTGTTCCATCCTTGCTTATCCTTCTATGTCCTGCCACACCCAGTGCTGCTACACTGGTTCTGACAGACTGATGCTCACCATCAGAGGACAGTGCCACTGGTTGCAGACATCCAATTTCTGTGCATTGTATAATGTGCCTCAGCTCTGTGTATGTGTCTTCATCAGAGGCGACAGCTCAGCACAATGGAACAAAGACACTGTCAATCACAATCAAATGGGTGTGTGTGC
>JAPTYQ010114102.1:0-12515 GCA_029814465.1 Ostorhinchus cyanosoma
TCTATTCTATTCTATTCTATTCTATTCTATTCTATTCTATTCTAAAAATATCATTCTACATTTTTCTGCCTTAGCTCGCCATTGAAACATTCCATCTACGTGATCAGTTACACGTCTGATAAGTATCACACAGCACTTTATGTCCGTACTTCTCCTGTGTCAACGTTTTTTTTTCTTTTGTTGTTGTGTTTTTTTTCTGAACTATAGGATGTCCAGCAGAACTTGAGATAAAGTTTCTAGACATTTTTGACATATATAATGTCTGAGTAGGGAGTAGGTTGAAGAGGAAGAAACTGTGTTGGTGTTTTGGTTTCTACTTCATAGTTTGTGCGTGTGTTCTTATAACGTCTGCACGAGTGTGACTTACTGGAATTGCAGTCCTTGCATAAGTGACAGTCTTTCAGGTGATTTTTTGTGTCCATGTAATACTCATGTCCACAATCAGCACACTGCGTCTTTTTGGTGCCATCACACTCTGCCTTCATGTACGTTCCTGATAAGATTTTAGAAAACAAACATTAAATCTATTGTCAGATGAATGTGATAAAAACACATCAGAAAGCACAGTAGCTCTCCACAAATTGATTTCTTCTACAAACAAAGGTAAAATAAGCAGTTGTAGTGACAGTTTGTTGTGTTGACTGACCTGCTTCACACCTATCACAGCATGCCCCCTTTACACTGAGGAATCTATCCTCTCCGCTGCAGTCCTTTGGCTTGTTGGGCATCCCTGAACATTAAACCTCCTGTCCCGTCTGATGGTGTTCTTCTGTCTCCAGCCTCTCTCTCTCTGCTGTCTGTGTAATATCTGCTGTGACTGTTTCCCCTCCTCATTCAGCCTTACCTACTTCTCATGCCTTTTTCTAATCCTACACAGTGGAAAACCCCAGTGACCCTCATTTGCTGTTTTCCCCTCTGTCTCTCTTTCTCTCTGCCTGTTTCTCTTCTCATTTCCTTCCTGTTCTTGTCCTCTCTCTGCGATTGCAAGCTGTGTGTGTGTGTTTCCGTAGCTATACATGACCAAAGGGCTCATTTCTGGCACTCTCGACTGCACAAAGCAAAGCAGCACAATGAAACAATTTCCTCTCTCCACTACACCCTTTCCTTACAGTCTATCTCCATTGTTTCTAGTGAGACTATGTCCAACCAGTGCAGAAGTTTTGACATGGTTTGGGTTCCCATGTTGCAGCCAACACTCACAGAACACTCCACAAATAGGTTTATGAAATGCTTACATGGGCAAAAATATGAGTGAGAGAGAAAAGGGGCAACAGGAAGAGCAGGAGATTGAAGTAAATTATGGAGAAAAAGGGGAAGTCGAGATTTATTTGTGAAGAAGTTTGATCGGACTGCAATGTTAAAATTAAGGTGGGTTTGGATTTATACGATTTAGCAGAAGACAGGTTCAATATTGTAATGGGAGAAGAGTCACTGTGTAACTTTACCTTCTGTTTCTCACATCAAAACCATCTGTCATTTTTCTTTCTCACTTTCTACCTGTAATTGTGTCACTTTCTCCTCTCCCACTTTTGTCTCCCTCCACTCTGCTTGCTCTCCTCATCAGTCTTTTGCTTCTCCTGCTGTCCCAGTCTGGTTACTGTCTGCTTTTGGGATGGGTGGAGTCTCCTGGATATCCTAAAGGATACTTACCCCATTCCAGTCTGAACTGGAGCAGGTGTGCCCCCAAAGGTCACATCCTGTCCATCAGGCTCATCCACCTGGACCTGGAGGACAGCCAAGAGTGTGAGAGCGACAGCGTGAAGGTAAGAACAACCGCCTCATGTTTAATACCTGATACAATCTCTGCCATTAGACCCTTCCTGTCTTCTATTTATTTTCAGGTATTTTCAGATAGAAGCTTAATTTCTCTTCTGTGCGGCAAAAGAGAGTTTTCGGAGCTGGAATCCGCTGTAAATCCGCTGCTTGTCTCCAATCCTGGTGGTTGTCTTTCTCTGTCTTTCCACTCTGATTACTCAAATACCAGACGACACGCAGGCTTCAGAGGCTTCTACACCCTTCAAGGTGAGACAGAGGAGAAAAATACATAGAGTTAATAAGTTATACTTGTACTAAAGCTGATCCAAGACAGCTTTTATTGTGATTTTTTTGTGTAGTTAGTATTTTTGGACACTAATGCATAATGCTACAGTACAGTAAATACAATACAACATACTATAAAGCTGTTACAATGTCTTAAAACAATTTAAGGAACATGTCAGCTTGAAACCAAAGCACATTAGAGCCTTAAAAGCACTTTCAACTTTAGTTCAAGGTGCAAAGAGTTGCTGATATCTTATGTAAATTTTGTCAGAGAGCATCAACCAACACAATGTTCTCAAGCAATAGACAGTATATTTGTCTGGTACAATTTTTTCTAACATGTAATACATAAATATAACTTGAATATTCAACAGTAAGACAGTAAACTGGAATTGCTGTGACATTGTTCAATCATATACTTTATTTATATTCTTAATTTAGTATTTTTTTACTTAGTATTCATTATCAAATGTGTCTCTTGTTTGTGTTTTAATGGTGTAATCTTGTAGCTGTATTCTGTATTTGTTGCTGCCTATCTTTGTCAGGAGTCCCATGTAAAAGAGATCCTTGATCTCAACGGTATTTTCCTGTTTAAATAAAGGTTAATAATAAATGTCTCTGATTACCAAAAATGACCGCACTCATGTCACTTTCTAGTGAAATTTTGCCGCTTCATACACATAATCAAATGTTAAGCTGCTATCTCGATGATCTCTGTTTTGCAAAGGTTATGTTACTGAGTTCTCTTCAAAGTGGTGTGTTCTCTCAAGTTGCATCAACAGTAGTCTACCTGAAACCTGAAGCTCAGTGTCTCAACTGTTACGTTAAATTACAGGACAAGTGTGTGATAATGATTCTTTTCTCTGTTTGACTTTACACAAACTTTCTGGTGCAGATTACAATGAATGTGAGGATGACCCAGAGAATGGTTGCACCCAATTTTGCCACAACTGGATCGGAGGGTACCACTGCTCCTGTCGTCATGGTTACCACTTAGATGCAGACAATCACACATGCACCGGTACGGTATGATTCACAATAACAGTGAGGTGAGAGCGCATTAAACTTGACAAATAAAGGAACAAGGAACAGACGTGAAACATGAAGTGAAAATCTGAAAATAGAGGAAGCAAAAGGGAAGCGGGGGAGGATAAAAATGAGAAGGAGGCTGACTGTGTAATTTTGTATGATTATGTTGATTAAAATGAGTGTGATAACCTCTTTCTGTCACTGTCTTATCTTTAACACAGTGAGCTGTACACAGGATCTGTCAGGGCTGAGAGTAGGTGACATTTCCAGTCCCTCGTGGCCCGGTTCGTATGCAGAAAATGCCAGATGTGTGTACACTCTGTCTGTGGAGACCCACCAACAGCTGGAGCTGCACTTCTCTGAGATTTTTGATGTGGAACAAAGCCATGATGGCCAGTGCATAGATACACTGATGGTAGGGGTTGAGTAGACGATTTATCACTTGGTTTTCTTTTAAATGCATTCATACAGAACGTGAAACAAAAAGCAAACTTTGAACCAAGTGTTGAAACCATGTATTTAACAAGTTGCTCTTATGCTCCTTTCGGTTTCACACATTTGTTCTCTTTTTCCCATTTTTCTCAACATTGATCAAAACTGACCAAATGATTCATACTGAAAGTAGAGTGACAATAAACTTCTACAAAGGGATAGTAATTGTTTACCAACTTTAAATCAGTACAGAACAGTCACTGCTGGCAACAATAGCAGCAAATGATCAAGATCAAACACTCAATTTTACTTTTATTACATCTTTAGCAGCAGTTCTAGGTAGAATTAGTACAATCTCACTTTCCTCCCTTTGTCGTACATGTGTAGTCTTCATGCATGTTATGGCCAAATAGAATAGAATAGAATAGAATAGAATAGAATAGAATAGAATAGAATAGAATACAATACAATACAATACAATACAATACAATACAATACAATACAATATAATCTTTATTGTCACTGACAGAGGATTAATTAAAATCCATTTGGCAGCTCTGTTCTGTTTAGCAACAGATTGTTAAAGTGCAAAAGGAGACTCTGTATATAAAAACTAATATAAAAAAATTATACTGAAAATACTTATAAAAAACACAGACAATACGCAAAACTACAAAGAAATACTAAAAAAAAGAAGGAATATACACAACATATAAAGGTTATTTGTAGTATATATATTCGAGGTAAATTTAAAAAAACAAGGCGTATTAATGATGTTCAATATCTAAATGATAAGTTAAAGAATTCTTAAGAATGTTGGATCACTTTTACTTTAACTTCTTTGGCAGCCATCCCTTGCATTTTACTTTTCAGTGGTCTTTAGGCAAAACTAGAGCTTCCCTTTGTGTTGATGATGAACTGAAATCCTTTAATAGAGGCTCATACATAAACACACATGCATTTAGTATTTCAGAACTGGGAATAATTATGTACATAACTGATGAAGAATATCTTTGACTTGTGAGATAATTTTTATCTGTTTGCAGATTAAGACTCATTCTGGGAAACTGGGGCCGTTCTGTGGGCACACACCCCCCCCATCACCTCTTCTGACCCACTCACATCGTGTTCACATCCACTTCACGACTGATGGATTTGGCACCAACACAGGCTTCAGTCTCCATTTCCAGACCAGAGGTGCCATAACTTTCTCACTTGTGGGAAAACTGCATTTTCTGTTAAGAAAATATTTGGACAAATCACAGTCCTTTTGAAATGTGAAATTGCAGGGAAGGTGTGTCCTGCAGTGATAAGTCCACACTCCACTGTGTCTCCACCCAAACCGGAGTATCATGAGGATGAAGTGGTGACAGTAAAATGTGATGTTGGTTATGTTGCAAACACGGTGAGTAAACAGTGAAGCTCTCTAACCTATATTTATGTTTGATTAAGTCTAAACCAAAGACACTAATCAGCTTCGTGTTGTGCAAAGCAGGAAGGTGCAAAGATCATGACTTCAGATTATGCGTCAACATGCCAGAGAACCGGCAAGTGGAGCCCCAGTTACATCTGTGAACGTAAGTCTGAGCAGCACTCATCCATACTTATCTCAATGTCATAGAAAAACATGTTTCCTCTGATTTTAAGTAGTTTTTTTTTTCTCCCAAAAACACTTTTTTCCACTCCATGCAGCTGTGGATTGCGGTTTTCCTGATCTTCCAGAAGATGGCATCTTAATAATGATGGGTTCAGGGAGTCAGTATAGAGACCAGATCCAGTTCAACTGCAGTTCCAAGTACTATGCACTGAACAGAGACGGTAATAAGAATATCTTTAACTATATGATCCTAAAAGACACACACAAAAAGCACTAATTTCTCCACAAATCTCCTTTTTTTCTCAGATGCGTACACTTGCAGTGCCAGTGGTGAATGGGTATCTACTGATGGCAACACAGAAATTCCAAAATGCATTGAAAGTATAGTGTTTATTTTTCTTTTATATTATACCAGTTTATTTAGTCTATCTCCTCTCTCATGCAATAATATGATAATAAATGCACTGACAACTGTTTGTGAACTTTAGTATGTGGGATGCCTGAAAAGAAACCTTCAAGTTCCGGCAGGATCATAGGAGGTTCCAATGCCAACCTGGGGGAAATACCATGGCATCTTCTGATTAAAGAACCACGTAGAGGAGGAGCAAGTCTGATCAACGACAGATGGGCTGTGACGGCAGCTCATGTGGTGGAGGGGCTCGAAGAAACCTCTTTGCGTCTCTATGGTGGACTGGTAGATGGGAGAACAACAGAAAACAGGTTTTCTGGTGTAGTTTCCTTGGACAGTGAGAGGATTATTATCCATCCAGGCTACACAACAGTTGCCTCTTCTGCCATCCGTACCAATTATGACAATGATATCGCTCTCATCAGGTTTAGCTCAAAGGTCAGTCTCGGTCCAAACCTACTTCCTATTTGTCTGCCTGAAGGGGACAGTGAGTTGATAGTGAATGAAATGGGCATAGTGTCCGGGTGGGGGGCAACAGAAAAGGGCTTCAAGTCTGCCGTGCTGAAATACGCTCAGATTGGGGTCTACGCTCTTGACAGGTGTCAGGATACACCCACCTTACCACCTAACAATCACATGACATTCACTAATAACATGTTCTGTGCAGGAGCTGATGGGAAGGACAGCTGTGAGATGGACAGTGGGGGTCCGTTTTCTGTGCCAGGGGGTAGAAACAAACCCTATCAGCTAATGGGTATCGTGTCGTGGGGACCCCCCTGTCGTGAGCGGCAGTACAAGGGTTACTATACCAAGGTGGCAAATTATGTTGACTGGATTAAAAACACAGTAGCAACAGTGGACAACCCCTAAAATAGAAAGATAAACAACAAAACAACATTCTTTACTAACCACACCAGTCTAATCCATTTCAAGACTCATTTACAAGTTTCAATGAAAATAAAGAATATAATCCTCAAATACAATGTACCACCATTAATCACAGGTGATAACAGTATGAAGTCATAATTTGTGTTCAACCATCTGAAATAAAATATGTTACATCAACAGGCTCCTGTTTTATCTATGAGTGTTTACATTTATTGGAGTTTTTGTTTTAGATGTTGGTGCAGAGATGAATAATATATAGAATCCTTAAAAATAAAGACAGAATTCAATAAATGGTACAATAATCAAAATGATTTGAATCAAAATGATGTTCAGTACAGTTTGAACCTCAAAGACCATAACTGGTTTAAAGTGTTTAATAGCTTCTGAACAATTAATCTTATTAATACTTTTAAATAATTCAGATAAAATACTGTCTCTCATTTTTTTCATTGTCATCAGATATAACACATTTAGACATTGAGAGGTTTCATAGTAAACGTGGAAACACCAACATTGATTCACCAGTAAAACCCATGTAGTTAAATTACAGTGGTTGTAGACATTTGTTTTTATGTTCTATTAATGATATAGTTTGCTGAAAAAGGTCCCTTTTGCCTCTGTTTTCTCTGTTCTCATATAATAACCTTTGAATTTACTCTTTACCTTTATGAACATCTACATGATCAGTAAATTAAACATAAGAAAATACCTTTTTCAGTTAAACAAACAAAAAAAAAGTAGAAGATAAAATAATATATTGTGATATGCCACTTGGGAAAAGTTAGATTTAGAGAAAAAATATTGTGGGAGTCATCACAGAAATAACTGTAAGTCTTTGAAGGTTAAATAATTACACATATTTTCAAAATTTTTTGATGACTTTTTGTTAAAGTACTCCAAATTAAAATAAAGAACCAAATGAGTATATCTGTGATTTTAAAAACAAAATAAATGTGAAAGGGCATTCCCTCTGGGAATACACTTATGTAAACAGTCCTGTTTACACCACAGTTCACACACCAATGCTCATGTTTTCAGTTCAGACAAAAACAAAAAAAACTGCAAAGTTGTGATATGATGTTATTTAGTGGCAGTTTGAAACTTTTATTCTTCATCCTATCTTCATTTTTATTTTCATTCATGACAGACAGGAACATTCAAAAGGGGAGGCAGGTGTAAAAGAAACTTTGAGGCAAAAATGACAGTGTGCAAATATATTTAAATTCCCTGAATAAGAAGAAAAAGTAAACCAATGATCTTGTTTGACTCAAACTGCTCAAACAGACAAATGTTGTGTCTTCTAATGACTTATGACGCAGTTGTTGCATAAACCTTTGAAGAAAATCTGAAAAATGACTGCCCCCTAGTGTCAGATTCAGTTTCACTGCTGAAAGAGACTTTTAATATTATAGATAATTAAAAACAAAACAATAACATTTCTTTGGGTGAATCTGCTCCACAGATGAAATCAAATCAAAACAAAACAAAACATCACTTTGCATTTTGTTTGTGGCATCAAAACCGAATCAGTTCAAAGACAAGAGTTCATTTGATTTTGCCAAGACAAACACCACATATTCCTGGCATTGTCGTAGTGAGTTACTAAACTCTGTGAACGAAAGACTTTTTGACATTCATGTTCCACCTGAATGAGAAACAGCAGTAGTGACCGATCGGTTTACAGATCAGAGATGAGGTGGACTTACTCGATCATCTGGTAAGTTCTGTCTGCACATTTGGGTCCATTTTGTGTCACTCAGATAATGTTTTGTTGTTTACATCTTCATTTTAAAAAAACTGTACAATATGCAGTTTGTGTGCTATAATTGCACCATATGACAATATTCTGTATACTGATATATATATATGTATCTATATATATCTATGACTTTTCTTTGCACTACTTGATCCATTTTGATGCTCCTTAAATAAAGCTTTGACAATATAATATGACAGCTGCTCTTGTAGATTGCGTCATTGTGTTTGTCCGTTTTGTGTTTGTTAAACTTTGGACCAGCTCAGATGGCCACAGACTGATAAACAGATCGACCTCTGTTTCAGGTTTCTGTATGTGTCAATATGTGAGTGTGGACCTCTTCCTGACCCTGGGCCAGTAATGTATGGGGAGGTCCAGTCCCCCCAGTACCCCGGGCCTTACCCTCCCAACCTGCAGGAGCAGTGGGACCTGAGCGTACCAGAGGGTTTCCAGATTCGGCTCACCTTCACACATCTGGACATTGAAGCTTCAGCAGACTGCCATTATGACTCCCTCACAGTCAGAGCCTTTTCAATATGAAAACACATCAGTATCGTAGCATCTTAACTCACACTTCAATAGAATCTTACATTCTTTGACCTTTAATATTTTCTTAGCCCACTGAGTAGATAAAATTCTATAAATGTGAACATGATTATCATGAAAATGCTAATATATTCAGAGTTGGCCTATGCCTGCCCTAAGCAGACCACTATTGAAGTCATTTTGTCAAAACAGTACCACAACGTCCTTTTTGTCATTATAGCATTTTTGAAGATTTCAATGCTTAGCAAATTGTGTGTGCGCGTGCGTGTGTGTGTGTGTGTGTGTGTGTTTGTGTGTTTGTTTTTGTTTTTTATTATTGTGAAAGGCTCACATTTTCAACAATCACAAGACTTCTACAGTTGATGGAAATGATCAGAGTCAGATCTGATAAAACAGTGTTAAGCTCTGACCTTTTCCTCGTGGTGTAGCATTCATCATCTCCCAGAGCTGCTGAATACATGCTTCAACAGTGCATCTGACCTGTGCTCTTCTCTAGGTTGACAGATTTTGAGATGCACTAAATGTGTTAAATTTGTTGGAACATAAAACCAGCAGATCTGTTCAGTGTAAGTTTAAATCTAGGTGGTGAACTAGACAGTGACATAACAAAAGGGAAGGTTCTCCACCTGAGTGAGATATGATCTTGATGTCTCTGAGTTTGATGACTCAACTATAGCACTGTGATCCTCCTCCTCTGTCATTACCATGTGATGTATATATTCTGTCTGTCAGCGTTTCTGTAGTTAGTGTGTTCTGAGTAAGATCAGTGAAACTGTGGGCTTTCCCTCATGGTTTTACGCTTTATGATCCACAGGTTCTGTACAATGGAAAGGTCCTGGGGAAGTTTTGTGGGCAGGAGAATTCTGCTGATGGACATCATCCCGGTAATCAGCACATCTTGTCTCCAGGAAATAGACTTACCCTGGTCCTCCAGACAGACGATGGCAACCCAGAGCGCCACCAAAACGTTGGCTTCTCTGCTCATTACCAGGCCATAGGTATCATCTCCATCTTTCTCCAGTGTCTGCCCTCCACAGCATCTGCAACAGATTTAACTTTAACTCTTCATCATCAGACATAGACGAGTGTTCAGCACCAGAACTTGGAAGTGGATCAGGTCCACTCTGCTCTCAGATCTGCCTCAACACCCTGGGTTCATACCTCTGCTCTTGTTACCATGGCTACGAGCTTCGCCAAGACCAACGTACCTGTGTGTGTGAGTATTTCTCATATATCACATGCGCTGTGTTGTTGCAGGAAACCAAAGCTGACTGACACTGTTCTCACTCTCCATCACTTTGAACTGTTGAAAACACTCAGCTCTGCATCACTGAAACTGAAAAGGAAGTAGTTTTACTGTAACGTAATCTTTCAATGACCCCCTTCAGTCAAGACGTAATAAAAATGCTTTAAAGTAAATAAGTGAGTGTATTTTATTGCTAAAAATGTTGAAAGTACATCGTCTCCACTTTCATTGAAAAATTCAAGATCAAATGGTAGACGTGTCCTGTTTACCCACTTTCATTATTTGTCCAATGATGGTTTCAGGTAAAAGCTGCAAACTAGATTGTAACTGGTTCCTAATGTTTACGATGTCTAAAATGCTGCTGGTAGCTTCACCTCTTAAATCCAGAGTATATTTGTCCTTTCAACTGACAAATGTGAGAAAATCCAATAAGTGTCAAACTCAGCTGACACATCTTTCTGCAGTGACACTCGAAGACGATCATAAACAAACACCAAAAAGTACTTGTTTTGAGTGATGGGGTCCCATTAATATTTTGTTTTAGTTGGTTCAATACTCATAGTTAAAAAGTAACACCACACAACACTTCCCAGTGTTGTATCCACACTACTCTAGTGAGTGTATTGAGGTACAGTGTAAAAAATAACACTTTTCTTCCAACACCAGTGTTGTGTGGCTACGACAGTGGAAAGTGTGTTGTACTTTTTAATCATGAGTGTTAAACTTTAAACATTTTCAGATGTGTTACTTTGACACTGTACCATGTGGACATATATAGACACTTTATGAGTGTTAATTCCAATACTGTAAGTGTTAAATAAACACTGGCAGTGCAGAACCTTATAAATTCTCAATCTTTCCCTTCTGTCATAGTTCCTTACTTTAAGTTTCCCAGAGCAGTCAGGCTCCACAGGCGTGTTTAATCTCTTCCACCAATTTGGTTAAAGACGTCATCAGCCTGTTCTTGAAGTGGCCATTTTGAAACATCATGAGTCAGTGTGGCCTTGCCCACTCTGGTGTGGGTGTGGAATGTTGCATGAGGGTGTGGCTTGATCTACACCAATAGTCTGGTTTGACAACTTTTATGTGTCAAAGGCAACACAGGCAATGTTATTTTATAGGAATGTGGTGTTAATACAACATCAACACTTTTTATTTAACACTGTCCCTGAAATGAAACATTCCATTATTTTCTGTGTACTCTCTTTTATTGACTTTATTCTACTGTTCTGTTCATTCAGTCAGTTTGTTCCTAACGACTTCCTATCAGTTCTGTTTCTGTCAATTTCCTCATGAACTTGGAAATAGAATCTGTTTTTCTCATATGACACTAATTATGTGACTAGTAACGTTTTGATAAGAAATAGATAGGGGAGTTAAAGCAGAACCAGAAATCTTGTTTACCTGAAGGCTTGACTCTAAGATGAATAAACACTGTGGTGGATGAGTTTCATAACACAGACAATAGTGACATGTTCTCACATTACTTCTGGAAATAACATGAGCACATTTAGGCCTCAGCAAATATCAAGTGAGAGTTTGAGTTGACATCCATTTGAGGTAATGAAACTTACAATGAGCTTGCAGAACTTGTGCTTTTTCCCCTTTGCTCTCACCCAGTGTCTTGTGTTGGTGGTATATTTGATGAGCCAGAGGGACATCTATCCAGTCCAGGATATCCAAACCCTCCACCTCACGCCGTGGACTGTCAGTATGTCATCTCAGTTGAGTCTGGCTTCATCATTTCCCTCAACTTCACCGAAAACTTCAGCATTGAGAGTGTGGACAATGAGGAGGGCCTGAGCTGTCCCCATCACTGGTTGCAGGTAATTGCAAAAGGCTAAGATGTGGAAGTGAAACTATTTGATGCCATTCAGTAACTGGGTGCACTGGTCTTCTCCTGAAAGGTGACCATCTCGGATCGAGGGCCCAGGAAGCTGTGTGGTGAGAAGAGTCCAGGGTTAATGGTTACAAACTCTAACAAAGTCACACTGGACTATCACGTTGACACTCAAGGACAGAGCAACGGCTGGAGCCTGGACTACAGCACAGAGAGTAAGAGAATATGATATAGCATTAAAGTGCATATATGCAGTACTGTACAAAAGTCTCGGGAAGCCTTTATCTTTGTAGTTTTTGCAGGGTTGTAATGGGAATGTGTCTTTTATTTCTAACAAGAAATCTGCAGGAAAGATATGCACAGTATTGAAAAACACACAGAAAATTAGCATAAAGTCAATATTTACCGTGACTTCCATTTGGATTCAGTAGATCTTCAGCTCTTATGGGTCGACTGTCCTGTCTGGATGTTTTCTTAAATAATCTTATGTTATTATTACACACCTTCAGAATGTCCCTTTCATGGTCTTTCTTTTTCCCTGTCCAGATGATTCCATATAGCTACTATTCTTTTTTTTTTCATTCTACTTTATTTATTTATCTTTTTGGAAATGACTACACACCTACATTTCTCCCTCATTGTAGTAATATATATATAATAATATATATATACAACGTGTATATGCAGCAGATGTGTAAACAGTTGAAGATCTATGTATATAAAGTATCTATA
>JAPTYQ010114102.1:12615-22659 GCA_029814465.1 Ostorhinchus cyanosoma
TGGGTTTACATGTGTGTCTTGATATCAACATGCTTATCATTGTTTTGCTCTTCTTCAGTAATTGATTGTGGAGAACCGGAGCCACTGCTGAATGGAGGCCTGACCTTCCTGAGCGGTTTTCAGAACCAGTACCGTTCTGTTGTTCAGTATCACTGCAATGAACCATTTTATTCCTCCCTCACTGGTGCCAATGGTGAGAATCTGTTAGTTTAAATTAGATGAGACTTTATTGATTCAACAATAGGGAAACTCACTGATCAAAGCAGCAACAGAATAAAGAGCAAGAACAAAAAATGTGAAAAATATAATGCAAAAGACAAACAATATAAAAATAGTAATAACAATAATAAGTAATAAAATGTTGTAGACCATATTCATATTTACAAAAGAGTGGAATTCCTAAAAATCAGACAGTACAGCAGGGTTCCACTGTTGTGTCATTCAGTCTGACAGCGGTGGAGATGATTATTTATATCTATTTATGAAGTGCATTTTAAAATTTTTTACTTCCTGTATGATTCACAAAATTACCTAACAGCAAAGGGACACTTGATCTTAGGGTTAATGCTAGAGCTGAGTGGAAGTGGTTCAGGGTCATCCACAATCTGTGGTTTGATCCCTGGCTCCGAGAGTGAATATGCTAAAGTGTCCTGGAGTAATTTAAATTGCAGATACCCTTCTTTATGCTTGGTTTTTACTCTTAAATGTTCTGCCTGTCTGCACTTTGTTTTCAATGCATTTTCCCCTCAGTTGGATCAGTGAAGTCATGTCTTATCTTGAGCAACACACTGAACCTTAACATGTTCTAGGTGACAGCGTAGAGCACTTTAAATGCAGCCCTTTGTAACATTCACAACAACACTGGTATCGGATTAGACCAATAAGCAGTTTCATGCCCAATGCTGAATTCTGGAGTAGAACTACATGAGGATGGAGATCTAAAAGTACAAGATGTTCAGCTGCTGTTAAATTGTTCTAAGATCAAAGATTACTGTCAAACTACAATTGTATTTTACCTTGTTCCTTCAGTTAGTTTAACTTGTGAAGCAGACAGAAGGTGGAGAGCCATCAGTGATGCCACACTAAAACCGACATGCATACCAGGTACTGTGGTTCATTATAACATCACCTTGAAACGTCTAAATCTGTATATTTTTTTACATGAAACGTGAAATCTGTATTTGGTTGAACATGTAGTATTTTTCTGTATTCTTCCCAGTTTGTGGTGAGCCCACAAATCTCCTGGAATCCTATCAGAGGATCATTGGAGGAAGTGATGCTCCCGAAGGCGCCATCCCCTGGCAAACGTTACTGACTCTGGGCAGCAACAGAGGAGGAGGCATGGTGATTGCAGACCGCTGGGTTATGACTGCAGCTCATGTCCTTGTGAATGAACGAATGGAAGCAACAAACCAGACGTTAAAAGTATGACAGACGTACAATTTAACATACTATATTTGTGTAAGTGCTCCCTTCATGTGCCTCTGTGTTGACTCATAGACATGTGAAATGTGAATCTATGTGCAGATAGCTATAGGAATCACAGAGGTTGAATCTGCGAGGCTCTCTACGGCCAGTGTTGAGTCAATTCATGTTCACCCTGGATACAACAGGCTGGACACGTTACAGTATGACAATGACATTGCCCTGATCAAACTGCAAGACCGCCTCACATTCAACTCATCTATAATGCCAATATGTTTGCCTCCAGAAGATGCAACGTATACTGAAAATATAGCAGGGTAAGATAAAACCAAAAGATGCCCTTTTGTGATACTGTAAATTCTTACTGTGTTACCTCTATAACTTTGATTTCAGTCCTTCTACTTTGGATTTTATCAGTAATGGTTTTGTCCTTTTTTTTTTTTTATCTGGTCAGTTTCTACAGCTTCTAAATATAACATCTTAATTAAATGTTCATATAAATTCTGTCTAAATGTGTCTACTCTGTGTTTTCCAGGCTGGCCTCAGGGTTTGGTATCACTAGAGATGAGAACGACAAACTGTTAATAACAAACAGACTTAAATATGTACGCCTCCCTGTGGTGGGAACACAGAAATGCAGGAATTCAATCAATGAGCTGAAGAGGACGAACACCAAAGTACCCCATCTGACAGCCAACATGTTTTGTGCTGGAGTTCCTGAAGGTGGGAAGGACTCCTGCCAAGGTGACAGTGGAAGTGCCTTTGCCCTGAGGGATAATGGGAAGTTCTGGGCTGCTGGGATTGTAAGCTGGGGTGTTGACTGTGGAGTCCCAGGGAGATATGGAGTCTACACAAAGGTCGCTAACTATGTGGACTGGATCCACAACACCATACAGGAGAACTGAACTAAATCTGCTAAATTAGACTAAAATGGGAAAAGTGTTCCAAAATCTGCAATCTAGAGTGAAAAAGTGTGTAACAACACCACCTGCCTATTGAATGAATACAATAATGCCTGTTGTATAAATGAATAAAAGCCTATGACAGCACAATATATTGTGTTTAAATGTATATTTCACCTACATAATAATAGTAACTAAAGGACTCATTGTAATGGAAAGTTCCCAGTTTAGTCCCTTTATCATTCAAGGCCTCCATTCCCAGAAAGATATTTACATACAGGTGCATTACATATGCCCAGTTTTTAGTATATTTGACAGAAAGTGAAATGTGGAATGTGTCACTTTACAGTCTACTTATTACTTGTCAGTTGTTACTAGTGTATACAGTCTTTGGGATGCCAAAAATCAGGCTAATTGGAGATGTCTCTTTGGAACTTGTCACATGGTTGACCTTCATGTTTGAGGCCAGGGAAAGCATCGGTTGTCCTCGGTCACCAGGAAAACCCCAGCGCTGAGCAGGCTGAAGCTGGGACTGTTTCTGTGAGGACTAACAGAAAAGGACTTCAGCTGGGGGGTTTATTGTGTGTTGCATAAACTGTATGTGCTGTAGAGGAATTACTATCTGATACTGAAACAAAAATACTCCACTACAAGAAAAAGTCCAGTGTGAAAAATCCTATTTTTTGAAAATACAGAAAAGACAGTCAAAAGTGCTGCTTTGGTCCTCCTGACCCTAATTAATGCTTATTCATATTGAAGTATGACTGGATTGAATATGCATTACCATGTAAGAACTTTAAATTATAAAAATAAATGTGTGATGAGGTTTTTGATGACTCATAGACATGTGAAATGTGAATCTATCTATACAGTGTTACACAGTACTGTTGGCTTCATGCTTAAAATGTGTTGTAAATGTGTTTTTAAAGCTTGTTATAGTGTGTTACATTTTTATGTTAAAACCATCGAAACATAACCAAACACAAAACATAACCAAACAACCACAACCCAGTTCCCTCAGTGTACCTGTGTAACCTCAGATGGGACAACACATGTGCTCCTACAAACACAACATGAAATAGCAATAAACACAAATTATGACACAACACAAAGCTCAAATTCAGACTGAACAATAAAACAATAATAAACCATCATCAAAATATTAATGTCCATGCAGCCCATCCCTACTCGAAAGATAAAGCTGAAGGTTTATTATTTGTATTACTGACCTTCAGAGCAAAGTTCAGTGTTGTCCACAACTGGTTGTGTGAGCACCATATTATTTGTCCCTTTGCAAGAGGTGGTTGTGAATGCTGTCGGATGAAGGGTCAAAGTCATGAAAAGGTTAGGAACATGTTATTCACATGACAAGTATGTTATAAAAATAACAGCTATAATAAATTAAAATGGTTCAACACAGCTGTTGTACTGTTAGTAGCTGAATTGTTTTCACATACCCACGAACATGGGGATCATTAGAGCATATATTCCCAAGGTAAATGCCTCTTCTCTTATCTCACATTTATGAATATTATTACATCACTATATTACTAACAGTCTACTGCATTCTTCATTCCTTCTCTGTCTTTTGTTTGGTGGCTTCTTTCTGATGATTAACAGACATTGTATTAGTAATCCCCCTTTCATGTTTCAGAAATCAAACGTGACCTAAGCAGGACAACTGACCCAGTCATCTGTCACAAATCAAGCTGAGTCTTTCATCAGATATGTCTCAAGACCAAATGAATAGCTTCAGAAGAGGGTTTCCAGTTTTCTTGTGGGAATTCTGTTGTTCTGGTATATGCATCAGGCAACTAAAATAAAATTGAGATCCTAAACCGACTCCACACAGTTCACAGTGGGCTTAAAACAATCTGGCACTGTTATTTTTTAATGTGAGTACACCAAGCCATCTTCATTAGTACCTGAAGCCTTATCAGGAGCTGAAATATTGATTAAATATATTTATTTGTCAGAGAAAAATACAGATTTAATAGTTAAATCCATGTGGATTTAACTGAATCATAATGTCAGTTATGTGGCTCATGTTGACAGAATGAGGTTGCTGCTCGAAAACCCTAGAAATTATAGTGATATCCTGCCAGTTGTTCTACTACAATAATAAATCAGATTTATAGATATGAATGTAGATGGCAAAATCTGAAAATTGCACAATTTTGACCAGCTAATCCTGAAATGTGTATGGTACTGGCTATTTTAATTTACTTGTTTTAATATGAGTTATGTCTGTAAAAATGTTTGGAAGGACTGCATAAACCTGCTTGTGTGATGCTTAAAAAAGTAGTTCTAACTTACAAAACATTGTGGTGATAAAACAAAAATGAATGAATGAACAAAAAGGGGGGTTATGTTTGTAAAAGGCCTGCACACTGGCTAACACAAGCTTCTCATTCCATTTATTTTATTTCCTTTTTTAATCTAACCACAACTGCGATTTTAAAACAGAAATGATATAACCAAGAATAAGTAACAGAAACAGTGACTTATATAACACAGAAAGCTTAAAATGAACAAATAAATAAATAACTTAAATTCAGTACAGCTAATTTGAAGGCATGGGACTACACTACCCATGGTGCTGATGGCCGTGACGTCATATGTTTTCCTGTTTCACGCGGTCTATCCATGGGTGTATCTGTGCGCGAGGAACATGGCAGACGAGGGGGAGTCGGCTCCCGAGCCCGCCGTTGGCTCCTGCCCGGAGAGTCCGCAAACTGTCCGGCCACACTTTGTTTCTTTCTCCGAGAGCGTCCAACCGGCCGTCGGTATGATGAGCCAACTGCTATCCCAACCGTCCTCCCTAAAGTTTGATAAAAACATCAAACAGGCCTTCTACAACACCGGGGCCATGATCTTCGTGGCTATCTGCTGCGGGGCGGCTGTCCTGGTCTACTTCATCCTGGAGGCCTTCCTCCGCCCGTTACTCTGGGCTGTGCTCTGCGGCACCTTCCTCCACCCGTTCAAGCACTCCCTAGCCCGGCTCGGCCGCTCCTGGCTCAACGGTCTCCAGGACTCCGGGACGCCCGTAGTGGTGGGGACCCTGCTGGTCCCGGTATGGTGTGTGAACTACGGGGTAGACGCGATGGGGAGGCTGGTCCTGGAGAGGCTCACGATGCTGCTGGTGATCGGGGCCGGGGCACCGTTGGTCTACTTCCTCTACCTGTTCTGGAGCGTCGTGGGCATGCAGGTGGTTCTCGGACACTTCTGTGGGATAGTCGGGTCCTTGTTGGACTGTTTTCACATTGTTTGGGTGAGTGAATGGACGGTGACAACTGGATTTACCTCCAGAAATGATGATGAAAGTACCTGTGAGTGGGCGAGGACGGTTCCACACTAGGTTTGGTGACCTTAAACCTGCTCCAGTGGCTTAAACCAGTCTGACTCTTCTGTTTAATGTGAGGACAATCAGCCATGGTTCACTAGTATCTCAAGCTTTAACTGCAGCTGAAATGATGATATATCTGTCAGAGAGAAAGACTCATTGTTTAACTGAATCTATATTGACTAAATATTCTAAATTTAAAGCATCAACAAAGAAGGTCAAGCACATCCAGTGGACTGTGGGACCACAAAACTTTTCTTAGAGCTACAAACTGTTGAACTGCCTCATCTTTATTTTATGGCTCATACCGTAAAGCCTTGGTGCAGAAAGTATTGTCTTTAATATGTGCCGGAATTTGTATGTGAACAAATCTAATTTTCAGCATTTATGAGCGTCTGATAGATCAATACTTTATTATTTCCGATCAGCTCCAGGAGCCTGAGCTCATTCAGACTTTGACGAGAAATAAATTGCATTAAATGTTCCTTCTCAAACCAGACAGTCTGCCCTTTCTTCAAATTCAGAGGAGGACTGACATAAGGCTTTGTCTATAAATAGGATGGAGGACATGAGATTAAATTACATTGAAAGATGTCTTTGTGTGGAGTGGAGGCAGCTAAAATCTTCTTGATAAACAGTGTCATATTATACACAATTACCACTTAACAGCAGGAGACTGTTTCCTGCTATTCGTTCCCAAAACAAAGCAGAAGATGACATCAACGTCCTCAGATAGTTTTATGGCCATGATGCACTCACATTGATGACATTTAAAAGTAGTAGCATATGAAATGTAATAACACATATTGTTATTTTTAGCCTGATGGGGTGTCTTGGGCCATCAATCTTTCCAGCCAGTCTTATGTTACTGGCCAGCGTGATTAACCAATATTAGTAATAGTGTTTTTCTGAAAGTAACCTATCACAATTCACAGTCACTAAAATGCTTTAAAGTCACCCAGAAAAGCCAAGAACACAGCAAAATAATAGGTGTTTGACCAGTGTATGTGTTACATGAATGTTGCATGTTTTTTCCTTTCAGGTGGGCACTGTGGTGGTGGGCTACTTGTTGGCTGTTTGCTTCAAGTGGAGTCCACAAACTGAGCATTACCTGAGGGCTCTGGCTCTTCCAGTCTGGGCCGTCCTGCTCTTCTACATTGGTGAGTGGGAGAGGAATAAAAGAGCCCGCTGAGACATGTTAATTGGTGTTTTATAACTTTGTATACCTTCAGTTTATTGCCTGTGGGAATATTTCTGTGATAGGAAATCTTCTTTGATGCACCAGGGGGTTCAGGGCAGCTTGTGCTAACAAGGTTATGCTTTTTTTCCCCTGGATTATTAAATGCTTTTCTGAGTACAAACATCGGACTAAGCATGTGCAGAATGTAAGATGAGGAAGTCCTTAGTATTTTTAGCGCACTTAAGGGTGGTGTTGACTTTCTGGTGTTAAATGTAAAAAGTGACAGAACTGTTAAGAAGAGGTTCAAAGAGTTCTCTATGAGGCTGTGGACAAATCGCCATAATTTCTGTTCATTAATTATTTAGATGTGAAACATTCTACTTATTCAAAAGGAGAAAATATGCACTGATGTCATTTTCCTGCAGAAACATTCTGGTGGGACTTCTGAAACTAAATCTGTCATTGATCCTTACAGCTGGTGGTCCATGGGAATTGACATGTGACTAGGAATTGAATTTCCTAACATTTAAAGGCTGTATATCTTACATCGTGGAAATACAGAGCCAAGCCTGAAGGCATACAGAGACCATAGTCTTTTTTCCACATTGAACACATGTGGGAATAGTGCACAGAACCCAGTGTTTATATGTGTTGGGTGTTGCATGTTAAATGTTTTTGACAGTATTCACACTGAGCACAGCCACTCAGGCCTTATCCATAACTCACATTAACATCATCCACCATGAGAAATCAGGCCTCAAGTGGCCCATTCTTGGTGAGTCTGTTCACATCTGGCATTGAAATGTGTCCTCAAATGTGTCTCATGTGATTGTTTGCAGTCAGGTCTGAAATGAATGCTTCATATGCAAATAACTAAAAGAAAAACATCTTGGGAGCTTTCGTATAAAAAAGAAAAAAGAAAAAGTTGCTGGATCTGAAATATTTCTCTGCTGCTTGAAGGCCACCAAGAGCTTTTAAGGTGGAGAGTTTTCATGCCTGTTCCTCTCTGTTTGAGATGATACTGTGAATCAGTTCGTACACCTTAAACTCCTGAAAAGGAGGGAAGTTGTAGCATGTACATTTATGGCTTGAGGGTCTCTACAGTGTAATAAATTAGAGGGATCCACATGAGTTGAACATAACTGAAAACTTAAGTGATGATTGATTCTTCCAAGGCTTCAGACAAGAATTTCTGATGGATTGCAATATTATATATTTTTTCATGGCGGAATAAGCATAAATGCACAAATGAAACACTCCTAAAACATCTTTTTGTACTTTTTTTTTTTTTTTTTTACTTTTTTAGAAATTTTAGATGTTTTTAAACCATTTTAATAGGAAGCTGATGGTGTGAGTTTCACTTGCACAGACAACAACAGCTGAGTCAGCAGTCTGGTAACCATTCCCAGCATGCATTCCTGTCCAGACTGCTAGGATAATGTGGACACATGTCTCCGAGACCACTTCCAAATGCTTCCTGAATGATCGGATTTGAATGTCCTCAATGCATCCAGAATGGGATCACACCTGACATGAGGAGTGATCTTCAAAGAGAGATGTTAATACAAAGTCTGAGTCTCAATAAGTTGTGTTTCTGCACTCAGTGGGTGTAACCACAGTGACCTTGACAACCACAAAATGTAACATCTGCTGTGTTTATCCTCTTTAGTGTCTCTAACTGGTTCATGGAAAGTGCCCATATTTGTGGTTGTGGTTTTACTCCTCATCGTGGGCTCCCAGGAGAAACCCCCTGAACCTGGCAGAGGTAAACATTATTTTACAGATTCAGACTTTCTTTCACATTTACTGTAGCAATAAGCTTTGTTTTTTGGCCTTTGTGTGACAGTAAAGAGCAGACTGGAAACAAACAGAAGGGAATGGCCACCTGGTGTTCAGAGCAGGGACGGTATGGGTCATAGTCTGCACCCTCAGCCCTCTACCACAAACAAAATTTAGACCTATTAAGGCATGAATTTTACTGCCATTTCTTAAAAATTTAGAGAGTTTTGTTGTCTTGTCTGGACCTCAAGCTCAACTGCTACTTACTGCATGTTACGTGAAGGCGTAGACCACTTTTGGGAACTGGAGGTAACCATTAGTCGCTTTTCCATTGGATATATGCGCAAAACTTTACAGATATTTACTAAATGTCAAAAAAAGTGCGTAATGTCCGTTTTCCATTAAATCACATATGCGATGATTCGTTATTTATTATCGCGAGATGACACGAGAAGTCATTCCATAAACATGGCGACGAAAGTAAATTATCATGTTGTTTCCTGGTGTGTCCACACATATCATGTCATGTTTCTTTTTCGCTTGTTGTAACGTCTGTCAACATCCTGTTTTTTTTTTAAATTCACCTGACTGTAGTCGTGAAAAAAGGTCTTTCCATTGCAGTTTTGCATAATATACCAATTTTGCAATGCCTCTTCAACCTCAACCACCTCTTGCCAGTGCAAAAACTATTAATCGACAAACAAGAGTTTTGTCGAAATTGTCGTTTTTTCTATTAGGTAAATTTTTATGCGCAAGTTATATTTGCGATATTTGTGGTTCAATGGAAAAGCAACTATTGATAGAGATAAATTGATATGAAACACGGTGCAATCGCAGTTTAACGAACTAGTCTGCTGGTAGTTTAACTGCATTAATATCAGCCAGTTGTTACCTGCTCTTTTGCCATTAAAGGAAAGGAATGGCTCCTCAGTGTGTGTACGATCACTGCTCATGTTTCATTTAAACAAGAGATCTGTCCTGGCCGATAGAAAATCAGTCCATTATTAAGACCGTTGTCCATGCTGCTGTTCATACTGTCGAACATGGTGCTGGTTTGGTTAAAGTTTACCAGGTCAAATGCTACCAAAACTGGTGACTATATCAGGTCTTGTGTATCTTAAAAATGGACCTGCCTGTTCATGATAAAATAGAAAGATTTTTTGAATATTAATGTTTAACGTAATATATATATATATATATATATATAAGTTTAAATGGTTTTTTTCTTTACAATGTTTAGTGGTAGTATATAAATTTTTTTAAATAATGGCATATGACTTTTTATTTTTTGCATTTTACCTCCACAAAGGAGGTGGTGTAAATGCTCTGATTATTGAGCAGTAGTGTTGCACGGTGTACCGATACTAAAAAAGTATCGCGATACCACGGCGTTGAAAACGATACGATACCACGTT
>JAPTYQ010114121.1:0-10813 GCA_029814465.1 Ostorhinchus cyanosoma
AAGGCAGCTGCTCGCTCTGTAGAGTCTTGGCGCTGCCTCTCTAACCTACAGATGACAAAAGGGGGTGGGGGGGTGGGTTGGGTATGTCCCCTCCACACCACTTTGCTCAAATTCAGTCATGTCCCCTGGCTGCCCTTGGGCCCCTGGGGCTCTCATCATCTCACAGTTCTATCCAGCATTCCTCCTTAACATCTACAGACTGGTGAAGATAAAGTCATGTTGGTTCCATTGTGCTCGTACCTAGCAAGAAAATACTTTAATCAATAATTCAGATGGTCCTGAAGAGGTCTGTGTAGTTAACCCGCCAGCCTTATCGCTGTATTGCACAATAACATGAAATGATTTGCCACAGAGTAAGAGCACATTACCATCTCTTTAGTGCTGCTGAGAAACACTGGATGGGTCACATGTGAACAACATGATGTACAATTTATTTTTTGCTTCAGCGTCTATGAAATCAGCACAGACCATAACATTTATCAGGATCTTTTTCTTAAGGCACAGCCCCAGAGTCCATCCAGAAAAGGAAAGGCAGCAGGTTGTGATTCCAGGAGAATATGGTTGTCCGAAGTCTTCGGCTATGTACATTTGGCTGAAAACTTTATGGCTTCCAAATATTCATCTAATTTACATGGTGGGTATATTGCTGTATCCAATCCAAACACAAAAGTCTGGGGATTTTGCTTTTTCTTCCTGTTTCCGTTAATGTTTGTGTGGCTCTCAGAATGTTCCTGTGGACAAACAGGGCTGTTTTCCCGAATGATCTCAAATGCACCAATGCTGCCAAAGTCTGAGGGTGCCGCAACCTTGAGAAAATAATATATATGGAAATGGGAAATCTATAAAGCATCTCTCTTATTGTTCTCCCTGCAGTGTTGTATTTATGTTTAAAAATGATTTTGTCTCCTCAGGATGAAAAAATGTAAAGAATACCTTGCTTTTTTTTTTTTTTTTTTTGAAAATGATAATATATGAGTCTTAGATTTCGAAATAAGAAGTCTGAATATAAAAAAAAAGCTGTAAAATCCTTTAGTCGTGGGGTTTTCAACTTTTGAATGTGCCTACAGCCAAGCATCCCAGTGATTGCTTACCTTCTACCCCTTTCCAGTTCTGCAATCTCCCCCTAATCTCCCCACAACCATCATCTTCAATTTGCTGAAACTGCCACTGCCCCCTCCTCCATCCAAACGACCACAGTAGATCTTTTGTCTGTTCCCTGCTTTTGTCAATCTCAGGACTGAAATTTTCTTTATTTTAATGTAGATGGTTGGTTTTCATTTGATCTCTCCTCTCTTATGTATTATTGTTTGACATAAGTAAATAAAGCAAATGACTTCTACGCCTGTCCTACAGACTTTTGCTCTACTTAACCCCAGTTCACAACTCTACCTTTATCTGTCTTGTGTCAACGTCTTCTTAAACAATTTTAAGACTCCGGGCTAGACCTTACTGTAACGAAGGTAAGCATATTAGTCTTAGGATTCACTTTGTACATCACTGCCATATGCTAGCCTCTACAATCCTGTTGTTCACTTGACCCTTGTCACCTCTGCAGCTCTATATTGTGCCATCATCAGGCCCCCACTGTTTATATAGACTCTTTTCTTGATGCTGTCATTAGAAAATAACTTCACATTGAGCCTTCAAGCAATCAACAAAGAAAAAAAGAGGGAACATCTGTATGCTGTGTGAATGATGATTGAGGATTTGGAGAAACTGCTCTTTAAGCAAAGGCGAAGCTGAGCTAAGTCTCTTTACACGCAATTTACTAAAGTGGCCAAGACAAGGTGTCCTTCAGAACCCACAAGCACAAGCCATACAGTAAGGGAAGCTGCCTAAATAGCATTTTCAACTGGATTTGTAACAAATCAAAGCAGACAGTCCCATCTTTGTCTCTTTTTGTAGCTGACACTGAGATGCTCCGTCCTTCTTTCGTAAAGTACATGAAATATACCACATTATACATTATTTTATATGCTTTACATGTCAATATCAAGCTGTATCAACAAATTGAAAGTATGTTCAAAATGTTTTCTCTCAGTTTGCCACTAAATTTTACAGCCTACAAGTCACACTCAGCCTACTTCAAGAACACAACATATCGCCAATTTAAATATTTAACAACAAAGGTATCTTCAAGAACTCAGTGTTGATGCTTTTTCCTCCTTTCTCTCCTAACTCATAACCTCTCCACCCACCTAAAACATCAGATAAGCCGTAGACTGATGAGCCAGCCGCCTCCACCAGAGCGTGTGGTACTGGGAGACTGCACACTGATTTCATACACGCTCGCCCAGACAGAAAAAGAGCTCCGTGGAGCAGAAATGCTTCTCTTATTAGCAAAACTCATTCACCTGCACGCCACATTGAGTCCCTGGCAATTTCACAATAAATCATGAGAGATGCCTTCAGAGGCCGGGCAGCAGGCTGACGCTCTGTTGCGGCCGTGCCCTCGGCTGTCAGTTTAGACACTCTGAATCATTTCAGGTTCAGCAACCTCGTTTCATCTTAGATGAACTGAAAGGTCATCTCACACGGCACCTAACCAATATGTCTGTGACTCCTCATCTCCCAGTGCTTCCAGTGATTGCTCATTCCATTTAGAAATACCACACCTTGGTGAAATGTTTCACTGGGGATCATGGAAGGAATTTCAAGGAATTAGCTCAAGGGAGAAAATTAGCACTGACTTAAACCTTTGAAATAGTTGAATGGTAAGCATGAATGAAGGCCGCCTGCACAGTTACTCACACAATACCATACATTTTGTGGTTAGTTTGTGATTAATTGTGGTTTGGAGCATTTACCTGACCTTTATTTGTTGATGCTGCCTTTTGAAAGCCTTGCACTTGTCTGTGATGTGTATACAGCTACTTTTGTGTAGATAGCAATAACAGACCTGTTCCAAGAGCTGGATTTGAAGGTTTAACTTTTAGTCTAATCATTCTTTGATGATCCATCTGCCCGTGCTGCTTTTTGATTTAGTGAAATGATCCATGTAGGTGTACTGGGTCAGGCTGCCAGACCTCAGGTAGGTAGTTGATTTTATACTTAAAGCCATCAGACAGTCTAAAGTGTTGTTCAGTGAATAAAGAATGAGTTGGCTCCTATCCAGTCCAGCATCCACTCGAGACTCATCAGCCTAAACACCTTAAAGCTTAACTGGCTGGACAGTTTGTGCTGCCAATATATGAGATAGTTTACCTAAAACCTTTGGCTGAAACAGTCAACTTTCCTTCATGTGTGGTTTCTAAATGAGAGGCCTTATGACATGATCCTGCCTGGCTGTCACTTGGTGTGTTGAGACACATTTGTGGCAGCGAGCACACACATGCTGCAAGCAAGTGAGCCATTTTGTTAACAGCTCACACTTCCTGTGCAAGTGTGCGGTTCCAGAGTTGCTGACAGTGACACTTGCAGGACCGAGCCCTGCCCTACTTAACAGGCTGCGGGGAGGAGGGCAGGCCAAGTTGTCAGCAGCGCTAGGTGCTCACTGCTTAGATAAACCTGGAGGATTAGTGGCCCAGTTAAAGTTGGGGCAAAGAGGATTAGCCTCTTCTCTGAGGTGGCGAGAGATTCCCTGTGTCCTTCAGCGCTGCTGGTCTCAGAGAGGAGGAGAAGGAGGAGGAGGAGAGGGGAGGGAGGACAAGAGGTGAGGGGTGAGGCCCTGGTTATCATGACTGAGAATCACCACTGTAACATTTTAAAGAGAAGGAAGAGAGGTGAGGTGTAATGATGAAAGGTGAAAGGCAATGAAGCAGCTCATAAATTGTTGCCAGCTTGTGGTTTCATTAGAAAGGCAAAAGCCCATAATTACTGGCCAGGTGTTACAGGGAGGTCAATGAGACCTGCAATCCACAGGAAAAATATTTTATAAGGGATCTGCATTCTACAAACTATAACCCATTATAGTAATAACAGTAAGCATTGACAATGCCATATTTACAGCTATAATTAAAAAAAAAAAAAAAAAAAAACATGCCCCACAATGTCTGCAGGAGTGCTAAAAAGTCCCCCTCATCTGGAATTACAGATGAAGAAGAGGAGGATTTTAGGGCTCTACAGCCCTCCACAGGCCAGTGTGGGAACTGCACATGAGAATCTACTGAGGACAGTGAAATTTGTCTCAAATACATAAAGAAAAAATGTAAAACTCACACTGATATAGTGTTTCTTCATGGTCACAAATGAAAATAATAAAAATGGAGCATATTCCAATTGGATGCAAAGTGTAACCATTTCCAGGTGATTTTTTTTTTCTTTTAAATGACTGCAGCTTTCATTTTCTGTTTTTAATAACTGACAGCAGAATTTGATTTCCTTTACAAAACTGTTTCAGTGTTTATTGTACTTTGCAGCCATGCAGCTTACATACAGTATTACAATGCAGCAGATACGTCTCTTTATAAAATACAACGAAAACATCGTAAATAATGACCTGTGACCTTCAACAGTAATGAATTAGTGAAAATGAACTGTATACTCCGCCTGCTCTTTATCAACTCTGACACAAATGCTTGCATACATACAGTAGATGCGCATAAACAAAATGCTGTATAGGGCAAGGAGCCAACTGCAATGAAAACACTGCAGCAAATAGGGAAAAGTACATAATGGCAAGGCCTGAGAGTTGATTATGCAAATACCCCAGCTGCAAAGGAACAATAACATTGGAAATTCAAAGACAAACCATAACACGGGAGGCTATTGTCTTGCATTTGCATATTTGCTTGACAACTATAACCTGCTCATCATGCCCATCTTGTTCAGAACAATGTCTTTGTATTCTTATAATAATGCACACATCAGAAAATGGCATAGTGCATTGTTTTAGTTTAAATGAAAGCTGTGCTGCCTGAGCTGGCAGCCCAAGTCTCAGACTTTTAAAGTTTTTGAACTACTTTACTAATTAAATATAGAAAATGAAGTCAAGATATATAATATATTGTATAAAACATATATCTCCTGTTTCTCTAAACTCAACAATACAGTCAATTCTGCATACACAGAATAATCCTCATGGATATGTTATATGAGGACATCACCAATATAAATCCAGTAAATATGAGCTGAATTATATGTCCATAAATATGGTAAAAATGCAATATTTTTGATAAAATATCTCCCAGTGCAATTACAAATGTCTATGGCATTTTATTTATACAGCAAATGCAATGAATGATACAGTAATTATGCCTCTGTTATGCATAATGCATAACTCTATGTTCTCTAATACTTAATAAGATTGGCAAAGCTGAAATATTTTGACTCCCTAAATCCCTGAGTGATAAGTCATTAATATCTGAAATGTGAAATGCAAAAGGTTTCTTTCTTATGAAAATGACAAGCAAGAACAAATAATAAACTCACTTTGTCATTAATAATACTGTTTTTATACCCTGGGGTTAGTATTTCTAACTCTAGTATTTTTCAGATTTTTAAAAAAACTCATACATCCAGTGTCTCCCTGTGTGCTCACCATCCTGCTGTAATACTGAATTGAATTTTCTTTGTGCAAATTAAGACACTTAATGGCCAAATAGTCCCCAGCAGAGTAATCTCACTGATGCTGATGGCTCTCTGCGGTCTCCACACAACAGGGACAGCAGTGGTCTTCTGAAGCCATCAGTGCCAGGATGTCAGCGGCTCCATTTCCACCACCAGATCACGAGTCCTTGGACCCTTACTTAACTCCACTACCCGCGGGACCACTGTGGACCAGCGGTCTGTAGGGGAATAAAAAGAAGGGGTTTCTTTTATCTGTATGAATAAGTGAGTGTGTGGTCCACATGAATATGTACTGCATTTGTCTATGCATTTATTCATGAGAGCACACTGAGAATCTCACCTCTCCTCAAGCCTCTGACGCTCTGTTGCAAACCATTGACTTGGCAGGTCTCGTTCTTGCCTGGATCCTCATTGATTATTGTTGCCAGGTTCTGATTCCAGTGGCACCAGTTCACTTCATCCACCCTGATATGACATGACAGCATTAGGACTGACTGTTTGTTTGTCAGTGTTTTTATGGCACTAGTTCTACTGAGTGGCTGTGATTGTGGGTTGTGCAAAATACCTGAAACACCAGCGACGGTCAGGTGTGCCATCGCAGTTCTTCCCCACTGTCACCATCTCCCCAGCTCGAAAAGATTTACGAAGGCAAACCGGGAAGGAGCGCTCGATGTCCAAGATGGTTGTTGCCCACTTTGAACACATATCATTTAAACAGTTTATTAATTCTGATGGGGAAAAAAAAAACATGACTTCATCTCACTCCAATATTTCCAGCTATGCAAGTACTATACTTTTTAAGAAAAGATGTATTTCCTACCACAATCTAAATAAAATAAATGAACTGCATTGGATTGGAGGTAGAAATTAAAACTATTCCACCAACTAAACATTACATAACAAACACTAAAGGCCAAGAGAAATTATATTTTATTATTTTGGAGAAGCAGTAACTACTTTCATCACATTACTCAATCTAAAACAAAACTATCAAAATGGTTTTGCACCCACGGCAAAATATAAAAATCCCTTATTTTGTATCTCTGTGCTCTTACTTCTAACACCACACTGTGAAAATACTTCATTACTATTAGAAGTATTTTAGTACCATCAATAAAATATCTGTAAAGTATGAAAACTCAAAGCAGTCACTGAGCAATAAAATGGTCTCAGTGTTTTATTATTTATTGATGTTTTTGGATTAATGCTACTGGTGCATTACTGAGCATGTTGCATTTTACTGCTGTAGGTGTTTAAGGTTGTGCTCATTTTCTATACTTCTTATACTGCCGGTAGTTAAATCTACAGCTATGCATCATACTCCTACTCATATGTTTGTAGCATCGCTGTCCTTTGAGACCCATTAATGAGACCAGAGAAATAGAAGTGATTCAGCATTGGGACAGTACATTTTCCAGAAAATCTGAGAGGGTTTTGAAAGTTTGTTTAATTTAAGTTTGCCTATAAAGGAGTACCTAAATGAGTAATTTGTAAGATTAAGAAAAAACTAAAGAAATAGCTCCAATTATCAACAAAAGCAGATGCATTGCACCAGAAAAGTTATGCCCCTCATCTTATGTTACAGTGTTGATAAATGAAGCTAACTTAGCAAACAGGTTAACCCATCAGTATCATTATACAGTTAATGACCCAGTTATCAGCACATAAACGTATTAGTCAGGAATAAATACACATCTACGGCTACTGTACGACCTCTGGCAGCTCTACTTCTTCTCATGTGGAACTGAGAGCAGAATGGACACTGCGTCTTGTGTTACAAAGTGGTGATACAAGACAGAACCAGATAATGCAACGTGGTTAACAAAATAACTTGATTAGATATGTCTGGTCTCACATAACCAGACCCATTTCCACACTTCATTACCAATGTGCTGTGGATTAGCGTTCTGGAACAGGGGTAATGATTCTCTGGGTTGTTTGGTTAATTCTTGGTGGTGTTGAGTGCAAGATGCTGCAACACTGCATTTGCAAAATAGTGCTGGGAGAGAAGTTCTTTGGTGGACCATGTGCACACGAGGAAATGGGTAGTGGTATTAAAATGGCTAAGCCTCTACAAAAAAATAATGGCACATAAAAGATGCATGTTTTTTTTTATCTTCATTTTGTAGCTGTAGTTGGAGGTTGCACACAGATCCAAGAAGCATGCAGAATTACCATCCTGACACTGCGCAATGGATATATTCACCCTTCCAGCAGAGTAGATCCAACAAGATATTGCACTGACATTATGCCATATTTTTTTCTTCACATAATTTTTTAATTAAAATGTACTGAAAACAACACATTTAGAAATACATGTTTTTTTTTTATGGACAGGAATTAAATGAAAAAATTGTAATCTAAAAAATAACTAAAGCTGAGATGAATGTAGTGGGGTACAATGTACAATATTCACCTCTGAATGTAGTGAAGTAAATGTCTAAAGTTGTATAAAATAGAAATACTCAAGTAAAAGTGAATTAATTTTTCTACTGAAGCGTTGAACAGCCTAAATAGAAAAAGCTACAAATGCAAAAATAGTTTAACGTTTGTCGAAATAGTTCGTTTATATCAATACTTGTATCTCACCTGAAGCTTCCAGATCTTCTTACTCTCCTTTGACACCTGTCCCACTGTCTCCCCCATCAAAGCGATCAACATGTTAAGCAGCAGCACAAAAGTAAGGATGATGTAAGTAACTAAGAGGATGAGAAACACCGCAGGGTACTGGGCACTGTGAATCATGTCCAGTTCTCCCATTCCAATGGTCAGTTTGAAGAGGTCCAGCAAGAAGGTACTGAAAGTATCTGGGTCTCTGCAGAAAGGATAGGTGGGACATTCTCCATCACACACTGTTCCCGGTGGAGGACACACTGTCAGCAGGGACACCAGGGCTGAAAACACAAGCAGTCGGGTTATTTATCAGTGAGCAGCTAAGTAATTATGACACATACACAGCCTGGCCAAAAAAAGCCCCTACCTGGATTTAACTAAACAGATGGGTGAGAGCCTTCCAGTATCTAGTTACTGCGGTGAATAATATGTTTCAGCTGGAAAAAAGTTCCTTAAAACCTAAACACGACCAAATCCATCTTCTGATCTAAAATGTGTCAAAACTTCTGAGCCACTAATCCTATTGATACACGTAAATAAATCAGGTAAAATACAGTTTCTCAGCTTTTTCAGTCATCAAATGTGTCTTATTCAGAGGCTCCACAATGAACGTCATCTTCTGAAATATTGATTCACAAATAAAACCCATGTAGTCTGACAAATGACAGTGGCTGTAGACACTTGTTATTATGTTCAGTTAATACATTTTGCTAAAAAAAAAGTCACTTTCTATTCAGTTTTGTCTTTTCTCATAATAATAATCTTGGAATTTATGACATGATCGGTAAATTAAATCTGGGGAAATATCTGATTTTCACTGGAGAAAGAAAAATACAGTTTATTATATTGTAATAAATGTTGATAAATCCTTTAGGAGATTTATCTGATAGTCACCACTAAAATTATTGTAAGTCCTTAAAGGTTAAACAACTATGCCATAAAAGAAAGTCAAATACAAAAAAAAAATCTACATGAGATCTCACGGCTATGTTTAATAGTTCAGACCTGAGACTTTACACCTGCGGTCCAATACTTCCACCAGCAACATCTTGAACATGAATATAACTATGTATGTAAATAAATGTTGTAATATGACATAAGCTCAACAAATACATAAGCCAATCATAGCTAAGACTGGGACAATGAAACATTTGCATGTGGGACTTGTTTTGGCTATTTTTTTGTGCTTATAAAGTCAGATAATGCTAACATACCTGAGGCATATCCGATCATGAAGAGCACATAAACAAGAAGGAATCTGAAAAGGTCTTTGAATAGAATCTGAAACACAAAAAAACCCAAAAGCCATAAATTCAATCAGATTAGTCCAGTATCATTTGTATGATAATAATCTGTTAATGCAGTTTTCTCAATTACTACTACTACTTCTAATAATAATAATAATAATAATAATACATTTTATTTATAATACACTTGCAGTTATGGTCAAAAATGTGTTTAATGACTTTGACCCTGACTGAATCCTGTTGCTGAGATAACACACAGACACACAGTCTAATAGAGACGCATAACAGACACATTTAAAAAAGTCTATTAAGATGTATGACAGCTACTTTATTTAACTAATTTTCTTCTTTTATCTAACCTTCTGTATCATGATGCTATAGGTGCCGGTGAGTTTGAGGCCTCTGGTGAAGTAAAGTGTGTTCATCCAGCCCAGGACGAGCGCAAACACCATCACAGACACATAGGCCTGGATTCCAGACAGATAGAGAGCAGCTGTGACGATGACCAGGACAGAGTAGATGAAGCTGTAAAAGACAACAAAAAAAACGTCAAGTAAAGAGCTGCAAAGCAAAAGTGATACTGCTGGTAAGTGCGAGAACTAGAAGGTGTTATTTGGTGTTGGTTTTTAAGAGAACACAGAAATTACAGTCATGCTGCTAATGATTTAGATCAACTATGGTTCAGAGAGGTACTCGACATTCTCTCTTCTTTGTTTGGATCATGGGTTTAATTAAAGATGTAAACTATAAAACATGTCGGGGAAGAGGTTGTGGAATTAATTAGATGACTCAATTAAGAGAATGCAAAATCTGCCTCGGGTTTAAGTCAGTAAGCACTACATCAAAGGTGAAGACGGAGGATGGGGGCTTACTACAGCAGCTGAAAGGAGCCATCGATAAATAAAGACTTCACCCCGGGGCACTTCTTCAGGAACAGGTCCTTAATCTGCAAAGAGCAGAGCAGGAGAAACACTTCCATAATGACAACAACACTGTCATAACAGCTTTGAGTTTCATTTAAAGGTCAAAAGATAGGACTGAGCAGTCAGTACAGGCAGTGCAGCCCAGGGACTCACATTAGTGAGGAAGAAGAAGATCCCCGATGCCAGTGTGACAATCTCCCCTGTCATCCTCAGGTAGTCTGTTGATGTTGTGTACGGATAGGGGGGCTAAAAAAAAAAGGACCAGTTAAAGCAAATTCAGGTGAATCATTGTCTGTGGTATCCTGGTCATGAGGTTTAAGCTGGTTTTGATCATAATTGGGATACGCCGTTTATATGACATGCAGAGAAATCTGGATGTTTGTCGTCCTGTTTACATCATAAATACAAGTATCCCAGTTACTCATTACAGCTGCTGTTGCTGACAATAACATGATCATTTAATTGGACATTTCAGTAGCTGCTGCCAAACTTTAAAGTTAATGTGACTGCAGAAAACCACAT
>JAPTYQ010114173.1:0-22515 GCA_029814465.1 Ostorhinchus cyanosoma
AGATAGATAGATAGATAGATAGATAGATAGATAGATAGATAGATAGATAGATAGATAGATAGATAGATAGATCTGCATTTGTGATCTGTATAACACTCTTTTTTTTGGACTGTAAGGCTGTTTCAAAATCATTTGTGTGCAGCTTTATGTTAGAAGCTTCTGTCCAACTAAACAATAAATCTCTGAAGTTGGAGATTCCACCAAGATTTGTATGAATTTTGCAAACTTTGCAAACTCTCAAAGGCCTGATATTGACATTTTAGGATAATGACTAATGTACATATAATCATACCTACATGTAATTTTCATTATATATATATATATATAAGTTAATATTACTTAAAGGTCTTTGGTGCAGTGCTGAATCATTGTTCTATCACAATTATTTTACATTCATGAAGAACAATATCACATAATCTATGACAGTGTGAGAAAGTGTCTGCAAAGAACTCAAATCAGCTGTCAGGCTTAAAATGTGTTCTGACAATACACATTATTATTATACAATTTTACAGTGAGTACAAGTCAGCGGAAAATTGACAGAAATCTAGTGGAAACTGAATAAAGTAAATTGTATAAAGAGATCCAACTCATTGTCATTGACTGTCAGTGTAATAGTGATTCATATAGAGCATGTTTGAAGTTGTGCTTGCAGATAACACAGATCTACTCTGGGTGTGTTTTCTTTCATAAACGCCCATGTGCATGTCAAAGTGTGTATCCTGTGCACGGTCAGTACACTGACGCATGGGCAGCTGAAGCAGGAGTGTGTTCATAATCCCTGCAAAATTATTACGGGGGATGGGGGGGTGGGCTGGCAGGGGGTGGAGGTTGCCTTTGGGGTGTCCAAGCGGGTTTCATGAATTGGGGATGGCGCAGTGTACAGTGTGAGCGAGTTAGCAGCCAAAGTTTGCAGAGCGCAGGCAGGAAAGTTCGCTGGAGAGGAGACTCTAGGTTAGATCCGGATTTCCAGCACAAACGGACTACAGCCTTCAAATTGCAAGAGCCATGGATGTTTTTACTGATGTTTTCTTCTGTGTACTTGAGAGATAACAGTTAACGGTTTGTTGCCTTCGCTGCATGTCGGTTCAATTGCCTCTCGTCTAATCACTCAGTGAGTAACTTTGACTGCATGATTCCCTGACCTGAAGACAAGTAGAGTTCAGAAGAATGACTTAACAGCTCAATATATGCCATGTAGCCGAGCCTTGGCTGTTGAAAAACAATGAACTCCCCCCGTGACAAGGAACTGGCACCCTTATCTCGGAAACACCGACTCATGGCTGCAGCTCTGCCCTGTGAGGACAGCCCATTAGCCGGTAACACTTCCAGGTCTGATCGCAATGGGTTAGGGGGACTGGTTCACTGTTTTATATGTGGGAGCGGAGTAACACCAGGGAAGGAATTAGGGTTACAAGTGACATATCAGAAAGACAGGGTTCCCTTTTTCCCGTTCCTCCAGAATCAGGAGCCAGCCCCGGGTGCGTGTGAAGTGAGCCCGGATGGACATGCGCTGGTGTGCGCCGTGTGCCACTGCTTTCTGACGGAGCAGTGGAACTCATTCGAACGGAGCAGGACGCCCATTGAAAAGCGCATGTACTGGTTAAAACGTCCGTATCAATGTGACTCTCGGAGGGTCCCCCAGGAATGGAACATGTCTTATGATATGGAGAGGAGAATCAGTGTCGGCAGCCAGAATTACGAAGGGGGCGCAGAGTCTGATTTCTCATCCTTTTCTGAAAACGAAAACATATCAGACCAAGAGATGGATTTAGTCGAACGAGCTGGCAAAGACAAGTGTCTGAGAGCATCTGGCAAATCACCAAGAGACAGCAACAGAAAAAACAATGTCATCAGTGTTAAAAACAGCCCGGATTCGCAGCGGGCGATCCGTTACCCCATGGGTGTTTATGGGGCGCAGGGATCACCAAAAGCGGAGAGTGTGCTGCCGGGGAGGCGCGGTGCTAAAATTATGAATAATGCCTGTCAATCATCTGAATCTCTGGCAAAATCCCAGGAGAGATTCCCTCAGCGATACCACGACAGTCCACTCTCTGACGCACCTGTGCAAGACAACGGGGTCATTATGCGCAACAGGCGATGGCTGGAGGAGGGGAATGTCAGACATGTGGAGCCGCGTCAGATCCAGCGTTATGCCGACAGCAGCTGTCCTTCATCCAGGCATCCCTCCCTGCTGTTCCGAGGAAGAGGCAAAGATCACTCCAACGCTGGGCTATCAAATGTTGGCACCGCTGCTGTCACCAATAAATGTAACATGGGTGCTCAAAGGAAAAACATCTCTGACAACTCTGATGATGAGGATGATGATGATGATGATGAGATTAACATTACAAGTGATGATGACAGGGACAGGTATGAAAGGAAAGCGACTCCAACAACTCACCTCAGACCTGCCAAAGATGTGCCATCAAGAAAGTATGCCCAGACACACCAAACTTTGGATTCCTGTCCAGCGGAGTATGTGTGTTATATCTGTGGCACTGGACTTAGACCTGATGGTCATTTTCAAGTTAGTGTTCAGAAGCAGGAGCGAGCCCAAGGTGAGCCGTTCTTCCCCTTCCTGTGGCTCCACTCCCCTCCCCAGGGTGCAGTACCCATCAGTCCAGCAGGTACCACCCTGGTGTGTGGCAGCTGTCACACCTCGCTGATGCAGCAGTGGCAGAGCTTCCAGCTGGCTGACGTGCCTGTCCTGCAGCGCCTCTATGTTGTTCCTCTGAACCAGTCCACCAGCTCTTTCCATCCTCCCCACATTACTCCCCAGGAAGGAAAATCACCAGAGCCCATGGACTGCACACCTGAACCCAAGGCCTCCCATGAAGCCTGTTTCCTCTGTGGTCAGGAATGTGGAGGGGATATGAGAGTGGCATACACACAGGCTGGTGTGAGCAAATCCCGTGGTGCGATGTATTTTCCCTTCATCAACATGCTGCCTTGTCCGCCTAATGCCCAGGGTGTGAGGAACGGGCGCGTGCACTGCTGCCCCCCATGCCATCTAATCCTGGAGGAGATCTGGGGCACGTATAGACTGACCCTCAGTGAGGATCTAATTACCTCCGTCAGCTCCTTTTTGACCAGGTATCATGCTGTGGTGGCTATAGAGGGACCTGGACCCTCCCACTCCCACACAGGTGTGACCTCACACTCTGGCAGCTCAGTGTCAGTGTGTTACCTGTGTGGAGCCGAGCTGTGTGCAGGACGAGAGTACCAGCTGCATGTCAATCCACCTGGGCGCTGTGGAGAGAGGGAGCCCTTCTTCCCCTTTCTCACGGTGCACCCTCCTGCCCCATGTGCAAAGCCGGTTGACTCCACAGGCCTGGTGTCGACCTGTGCCCTCTGTTACCACGACCTGCATGCTCAGTGGGCTCAACATGAGAGCAAGGGCCTGGGTGTCTCTACTCATGCTCTCTCCAGTTTACCCAGTGGCACATCCCAGCTGCCCAGCTCCCCTTGGGCCAGACAGTACAGCTGTGAGGACTTTGTGTGTTTCTTTTGCAGGCAGGAGCAGCGCAGGCAAGGTAGACTGTGTGGTGTTACTGTGGCCAGGCTACCCGTGTTTCTATACGCGCCCCGCAGCACACGCATGCTCCTGGTGGATGATGGGAAGAAGCTTGTTATTGGCTCGTGTGTGGAATGTAAGGCCATGGTGCAGGTGGGACAGAGCATTCAGCAGGACAAGGATAGATCTGGATACGGAGCCTCGAGCAGCGAGAGGAAAGAACCAGAACCAAGCACTCCACAGTCTAGACACAAGGTAAGAACATAGCAAAGTACCTAGACTGACATGAAGCAGCTGAAAGTACTACTGAAAGGGTTCTCTTCTTTTGTCTAGTTTCACATTTAACTGAATGCAATCATGAGCTTGGTTCAAATAACAGGCTTTTTTTTCCATCTCTGTACTCCTGTTGTATTCCCACAGTGCAGTGCAGGCTGTATATGTCCTGGTATAACCTCTGAATTGCACATGGAAAAAAGAAAAAAACAAATATCATGGTGCAATGCCTTTTTGGGACTAAGGCTTGACTTGTCAGTTTTTGTTCATTTTAAGCAATTGCAATAGTACTGCATAACACAATATTGTCAATTATCAACCTTTATTTAACCAGGAAAATGATGAATAATACACATACATACCCATAATGAGAAAATGGCCCATTTATTGCAACTGAAACACATGAATGAATGTTTATTTTTGGCTTTATAAACTACAAAATAACATTGATGATAGCTAAAATATATAAAGAAATTACAGATAATAACAGAATGTACCAGAAATTAAGCACCTTGAGAAAAAGAGGATGCAGTTAAGCATCAAAGCTGTGGAAAGTGATGTGGAAACAGCAATGAAACATGACATTTCTCTTATCTTCATCCAGCTGTTTTACTACCAGTGAATGGAGATGATAAACACAGCTATGCAAAATGACTTTGGATAGCTGTTAATAATAGGAGTTACCTCAGAGGTGATTATGTCATGATTGTGAGAGACTTATCTCCACCTGTTTACAATGTGGTACAGAACTACTACTTAATTATAAGGATGAGATAAAGTCTTGTAAAAATGTTTGCATATGTGGCTGGAGAGTGAAAAGAATGGCAAGGGGGGGAGGGAGGCAGAGACTTGTACACTTGGAAAGCAGTGATGAGATAAATGTGTTAATCAAAAGTCACTTTTATAAACAACAAAAGAAAACCATAAGGATCTGAAGGCCAAAGCCAGCCTGCTGTTTGCTGCATGTATGTGTGCGAGAGCGTTGTTTATTTGAGTGAGTATGACTGAGTATGTCTCACCCGGCGCTGAGCAGTTTGTTTTGATTAGAGCACGCTGAGGACCTTTCTTTTTTTTAAGAAAGACGGTTCAGTTAATTTACACTGCATTTTTATGTAATGACACATCATGGTGTATGTACTGAAAAAGAAATGTTTACTCTTTTGTAAAATTGCATTATAAGTGATGCAAAGGCCTGTTTCCCTTAGCTTTAGCAAATCCAATGAAGATGTAGTTTAAAATTGCTGTCATTCTTACATTTGGCCAGAAATTGATTTGATTTGTCAGTACAGATGAACCAAAAATTTGTGTTTACATCACCTGATATCCCAATAGTATTTGATCAATTATAGCTATTAATACCATAATGAAACAATATGTTCTCCTCTTAACAGAGTAGGATGTAAGACGCATTTGGCTCATTGCAATAGCTGTGTGTTGTGTTTTGTTATAGTAAATAGTTCATGACAAAGGGTTGCATGTTAATGTTGAAATAAGTGAGTTTGATGAGTGAAGATGCTTACATAGGTGGTCCAGATGGGCTGGCTCAGGGAACAGCACATCTACACAGATGATTCTGTCATCTGCTACTTTCTTTTCCATTTTTCTTACTTTTTTTGTTTTGTCTATTTCCATTTCTCCCCCCAGCAACACACATTAAACCCTTTTCCCCCTTGCTGATAGTAGTACAACACTTTTCCAGATGATCAAGAGGACCCAAGCTGAAGCCTCTAGGTTGATATGCAGAACTATCTGAGGGCAAATGAGGACTGTGATGTGTTTATGGATACCCATGGAGCATTAAGACAGTCCATTGGACCAGTAGAAATCTCTCTAGTGCAAACAGCCAATGCAGTGGCCAAAGAATCAAGTTGGATTTTTTCCTTTAACCTCTATTTTTGTGTTCCTATTGTTTTTACCACATGGAGTGTGGATGCAGTACGTAAGATTCAGAGAAATCTTTCCTAAGATAAATCAAAGGGGAGTTCACTGCTGCTTAGAATTTTCTGCAAAATGATCATAAAAGGAAAAAAAGCAGTTTTTTCATTGTCCTTGTGGCATTGCAGATGTCATTCACTAGCAGAGGCACTGATGCGTGAGAGCTGAGACTGAAGCTGGGGCAAATAACTGTTAAATGCCTTCTTCTCGCTATGCACCATACACACCACCTTGGGGGTAGTGCCATCACCTTTGATGGAGTTTGCTTGCTTGCAAACACAAAAACAGACTCACTATTCAATTATGTATAATGTATGTTAAAAAAAACAACCTAAATGTAGCTCTGACAGACAGTGAATCTCCAAGAAGAACATCTGTGAATGCCTTTCACACTCACACCAAGCTGTCTGGGACTGATCAGCTAAACCTTGCTCTGCTGTTTATAAAGAGGATGGCGTTAGAGGTGTAGCAACTGTTCTGCTGTTCAACTTCAGTCTTTGTTATTAGACAGAGAATGAACTTATGACTCAAATGAGCTATGAGTAATCATGGGTGAGAAGATACTCCTGATATAGAGTAAAGTGTAACTATGGAGTGTAACTATTTACTGCACTGACAAGGCAGGGCCATCATGGGATGGGTGGGTTGGATGACAGGGGTGTTGGGGTGGAGCGGGTGTTGGATGACCATTTTGGCTTGGAAGAGTTGCAGGTGACACAGCCAGTTTTGGGCTGAGTGAGCCAGTGACCTCATGGCTGTTAAAGTGCCAGAGTAAGAGTGTGTGTGTTTGGGATGGGGGTGGGGGGTGGGGAGAATGTGGGTAAGGGGAGATATGAGAGAGCTGTGGGGAACAGGTGCTTTGTCCTCCTGTGTCATGCTATATGCCTGAGAGGGTCTGTCATCACTGGGGATTGGGCTGTCAGGAGAAAGTACCCATCTGGTTCTCCTTAGCTCATATGCCTGGTGGAGGGCGCTGTGCAAAGATAAACATACACACACGTACAGTGTTCTATTCTATTCTATTCTATTCTATTCTATTCTATTCTATTCTATTCTATTCTGGAGTTTTTACAGTGAAAATAAATGCTAGATGGATTTGTAGATTTTCACCCCTCCAACCCTTCTAAGCATGTTCATAGACCCCCACCCCATAGACCAGGTTTCTGTAGTCCAACTGGTCAGGTATGTTTTAAGGAGTCACGTTTAATTTGTATTATAATTTATTTATATGTTAATTCATAGTGTTCCAACTATAGGGGGATCACAGTCCTTAGCCTCCCTGATAAGGTCTATGCCAGGGTACTGGAGAAGAGGGTACGGGCAATAGTTGAACCTCAGCTGGAGGAGCAGTGGGTCCCCGGTGTGGAACCGTGGACCAGCTCTTTACCCTTGCTGGGGTGCTGGAGGGGGCATGGGAGTTTGAAGGCTTACGACCGTGTCCCCAGGGGCATCCTGTGGTGGATTCTCCAGGACCAAAGGAGTGCAAGTTTGACATTATAAGTGATGTAAAGGCCTGTAAGTTGGACTTGCTCCAGCTGAGGGTTGGACTCTGCCAGAGCTGCCCTTTGCCACCGGTTCTGTTCATAACTTTCATGGACAGAATTTGTAGGTGCAGCCGCGTGGGGGAGGGGGTGGAGTTCGGTGGCGGGAGGATCTCGTCTCTGCTTTTTGACAGTGTGGTCCTCCTAGCTTCATCAAGCAGCGACCTCCAGTTCACAGCAGAGTGTGAGGCAGCTATAAATATATAAATAAATGAATAAATAAATACTTTTAGTTCAAGTCTAGAGTCCGAGGGGTTAAAGTTCTAATATTTTTTAAAGCATATTTTGAGATATATTGAAGACCAAGACTGTAGCAGCAGTTGGAGAACATAAGTGTAAGTGATGGGCGGTTCTCATGTTCTCCGTTCTGTTGCCATGTGTTTAATTAGTATGTTGAACATGACCTTTGACAGGTGTGTAAGTATAGATCACCAGCTGACACATGGAGACTGGTCAGCAGATCTTTCACATAGACTCCAGGGTTATTCTAGTTAACAAAAATTAGTACAAAAGTCAACAGTAGCTGAGAAAAATACATTTGTTTATGATATAACAAATAAAAAAAAAACAAAGTTGCAAGAAACAGAAATAAAAAGAGTTCAATAATTAGAATAGAATTAGAATAGTAGGAAAATGTGCAATATGGGACCTTTGCAAACGTAGCTGAGAAATATACAATATGTGTAATGATATAACATATAAAGACAAAATTAAATAAAATGAAAATAAAATCTATAACAAACAATGCATCAATTAACAATAGAAGAAGAATTGCATGTAAAATGAGTTGTGTTTAAGGTCGTAGTGTGCCAGAATAGTTTGGCTCTGCACAATATGAGCCTTTCATAAATCATTTTGGTTGAATGCATTGTTTCATCTAAGCTTTTTCATCTTATAGATTAAGGCTGTCCTCAACTGTAACTAAATAAAAAAAGATACCATTAATGTCGTCACCTTCACACAATAAAGCTAAAACTACTTATGATCACGTGAAACAAAACTGGAAACAAAAACCTCATTTAACTATAAATCCAGTTCACTCTCTGTAAAACACACGCTCACTGATTGACTTTTCGCTCTCAATATCACTTCTGTCACTTTTTGTGTTTTGTCATATATGGGATGATTGATGTAAAAGACTGACTGTGTTCTTACTACATGGTCCATATCCTGACCTATGAAGAGTTATTTGCTGTCACAGGAAAAACATGTCAGCTTCCTTACAGTGTCGCATTGGAAGATTTATAGCATAGTGAAGTTAGGGCAACATTGCACATCAAAATCAGGATGTGGAGTTGAAAAGGAAGAGAAAAAAATTATTCTCAGTGAGTTATTGGAGTAAAAACAAGGGAAGAAAAGACGAGTGGGAAGCCCAGAGAAGGTGAGGGGGTTAATGGGATTTAAATTGCAGCCAGAGGAAAACAGAAGAGAGCGTCCCATTTTCATCAATTCATCATAGATGGAAATATTACAGAATGTTGGCCACATCACTTCCCTTACCCAGGGAGGAGATTGCATTAAACCTGTGTTAATTTAAGGCATGTGAGGTCTTAACATATGGCGTGAGCTGTCCTATGCTTTGAGTGTATGTTTGTGTTGAGCCAAAACCATTCATATTGCGTGTATCCAAAAAGTCTGCAGCTGTGCCTCTTTCCTCTTTCCAGCGGTGGAGTCAGACAGACAGCGTTGCGTTTAACAGGGAATCCTTTGGTATTTGAGGGGCTTAATTTCAAAGCTGCTGGAGGTGGGTTTTGATTTAGCACTTTAAGCTTTAATCACTCTCTTCCCTCTAGCATCCCTCAGTGCTGCATTCTTGCCCATATCTGAATGGAAAGATTAGATCCTGAAGCAGATGAAAATCATGCAGGTTTTTTTTTTTTTTTTTTTTTTTTATTCTTTCATGTTATATTACAAAACCTAATAGTTTGCATTGTAAAGTATGCTGTCAGTATTTTAAAGGTATCAGTCTGGAGGCTTTTTTTCCCTCACTACATCAAAGATCTGTGGTGTGTAGCTACAGTATGTGTGTCTGATGTTAAGTTCTTAGTGCATATTTATGTGATTATCAGATACAGTATTTTTGTGATAAAAACTTATATCCTGCAAGCGATATTTCAGTGAGTCAGTGAACAGATTTGTTAGATTTCAACATTTAGTCATCCTTGCAGCTTAGCTTTTAGTCACGTTTGTCTCACCATTGGTCTGATACAGCTATTATTCACAACAAAAGCACCCCCAGGTCGATGACATATTAACATTATTAATCTAAGTCGATTGAAATAATGCTAGAAGCCTTCCAGTATGACCAGCATTTAAATGTTTAGTTGTAACATGCTCGCTGTATTTGGCACTCACAGGGGCTGGTTAAATCAGACATGGATAAAATCTGTATTTTCATGTTGTTTCACTGCAGGTATGAGCGACACACAAAGACGTGGAATCAGAACAGAATTAATTTGAGTGACGGTTCAGGTGGGAAACTCCCTTAGACATCCGAGCTCACAATGTAGTTCATTTGTTATCCTTGTTAATATTTGCTCAACTGCTAACCCAAAAGGCATAGGATTTCCCCCTGGTGAATGTTTTAATTGGTTAGCAGCCCGAGTGGGTGAAAATGTGCCAAGTATACTAACATGCACTTAAATGGTAAAATTCCCTACAGAGAGAGGAAAAAGGAAGACGACTGAATAAAGCGGGGTTAAAAGTTTCCTTGCGTCGTATGTTGTTATGGGAGGAAATAGTATCATTGGTGCAATCAATGCATTGCACTCTGAAGGTTTTTTTGCGTTCTGTTTCTTGGAGCGTCTAGTGTTGATGTCATTGGGGAAATGTGGGGGTTGAAAAGGAAGTTTGAGTTTTGGGGCTTGACGACGTGAAACTCTTGGAAGTGTAGTTGCAGTTTAGTTTGCAGCAGAAAGATGAAGTCCTGTACTGACCTTTTAACCCTGCAGAGGCGAGCAGAGAGTGGATTACTGATGTGTGTCCAACACCAGGGAGCAGGGTTAGCAAAGGCCTTTATATTGGCTGAATAGAACAATGATTCACTTCTTCATCTTTGTTTTTTATAACTGAGGAAGATTCAGGTATGTGTGGACGAGCTGAAACGCTACGCCTGCCAACTGAATCATTTTTATTCGTCATTAGCGGCACTTTATTCTGGTGTCAGATCACTAAGGGGAGAGCTCTGTACTTTCACATCATATTACAGTGTAGTTTCTCAGGTCAGGTGGCAGTAGAAGTGTATTTGATCATTTCTTTCATAATGATTAGACCTCCATGTTGGACTGTGAATGTACTCTGCTTGAATTGACATTTATGTTGCACTTAATATGATGGGTAAGCCTACAGTGTATGTTTCTGAGACCTACAGGGCAGTTGGTTCAACATCCAAAAATACCTTTTCATCTTTATTACTGAAGATGGTATCAAACATACTTGAAAGCACCTGTTTGACGGTGCAGTCACCCAGCACGGGGCTTTGGTGACTATAATGAGAATACTTTAACTTATCATAAATTTAGAAATAATATATCATGTCATTTGTAAAAAAAAAAAAAAAAGGCTGAGAAATCTGGCAGATAACCTGATTTTCTGATATTATTAGTAACATGCAGAGAAGATTAACTCTTTATCGGGCAAGTGACTATTTTTGGTAATTTCCTCAAACATTAAATATGGGGAAATCCCGTGCTTCTGTGATGTGCAGAAGCATGTTGGTTTTTATAACATTATACAGTGATTCAGAGAGATTTTGTGGACATTTTGAAGCTGTAAATTGTGAATATGAGTCATTTTTGTCAGTTTATGATCTTATAACAGTTGTTTTATTGCATGTGTTTACTTTTAAGGCAAGAGGTGATAGATGACGATAATGAGTGTCCTATAAAGGGTTAAGAGAAAAAATCTGGGTTGTTTATTTATACAATATCCTTCATAGTATCAGGAGAAAATTAAAATAGGATTAAATCATTGAAAGGCTTTTATATCAATAACACAACTAGCTAATGCCCTGATACAATAGAGTCAGCCGGGTTGAAAGGGAAAACAGCGGACATTATCTTCCAAAATCCCTCTATGGACCCGGATGTGAAGGGTTTTCTAAAGTGTTTTTGTGGGTACCTACAGTATTTGGCACAGAAATGTGTCAGGGCAATGGGCCAGGTTGGGGATACAGTCTAGTAAGTTATGTGTGAACTGTTTAGCCATGCTCCGAGTCATGTGAATGGGAGCACAGTCAGTCAGTGTTTGTATGATGTGGCTTGTTGTCAAAGTCCTGAATAGGCTTTGTGTGCAGAAGATAAGTGCTGATCATAATTTTGAGGTTTTTATTTTTTCCGCAGTTTCCATCTGTCTTCATGTCTCACCTCTTTCTCATCTTTTCTGAGCTTTGCCATCTGGGTATGTTGTGGATTTAATCACTCCTCATTATGTGCTTCTCCTGAGTATTTGTCGTCTTGCATTTCCTCTTCATCCCTACACCTTGTATTTAGGGGACGACCATGAAAACACACAGCCACACCAGAAATAGTAAATACTCTTCCACCAGCATGCTAAAGAACTGGCCTGTGGACTAACTATAAAACATGCATGACTGTTTTTTATTACAATTTCTGCTAGTTTTTGTCAAATAAATATCAACCAACCCAATATAACCTTAAACAAACTTCCAATATTTATGTTGAAACTCACATCAGAATCATTGTAGCCCAGAGGAGAAACAAATGGATTTTGCAGTTCACGAGAATAGTAACTGTTCTTTGTAAAATTTTCAGTGTAATAATGTTTGTCAAGGTCAAACTCCTCGGCATACGACTATAAGAGTATCGAGACGTTGTTGCATTTGTTGAGATGTTTCTACTACTTCTTTTTTTATGTTTTTTTAAATCACTTGGTTCAGTAAGACATGTGTGTGTAGTATGTTTAGCAAGATGCAACCAGAGACTAATGCAGGAGAGTGGTGATGCTGTAAAATGTTGAAGTGTTGTCCTGGCCTAGAGTTTGGCTTTTACTGTACTAAACCAGGTTTCACTGTGGTAATTACAGAGGACGGCATGTAACATAACTACAGCTCAGCTTTCTCAACCAACTGTTCTCCAACACACAGTCATGTATAAATGAATACATTCACAGACTTGCACTTAAACACACACATAGTTCTTAATCTCTGGTCACCAGCCTTGTACAGAACAGCTGTAAGTGTCTGTGAATGTGTGTTCTTGTGCACATGTGTGTCTGCCAGGTGGTGGGGAGCACTAGCAGGTGTTTGTTCTCATGCTGGCAAATGCAGCTGGATTGTGCCACAGCTGTGTCTATGTGTGGGTGTGAGTGTGTGGTTGTGCACCTGGACACAGCTGGAGTATATGGCAGCACAGTAGCTAAAAGTAGACCCGCTTCCTCGCCAGACATTTAACTTGTAACTTATGTTCTTGGCTGACTGGATATTTTCAGTGCAATTAAGTGATAGTCATTAGTCTTGCCATGAACATGATTATCTGTTACTTGATTCTTCCTTTTCATTTTCCATTTGGTTTCGCTTTGCTCTTGCATCTTCCTTTTTCTGCAATTTCTCCTCTAAAGATCTAAAGAAATGTAAAAGGGTGTAGAGAGGGAAGACTCCTGTCACCTCTGTGTCAGGACAACTGGAGAAGTCAGCTGTGGCCAAAATAGACCCCCGTAGTGAACTAAATATACTATACTCCCTGTTGCCCTGTGGTCGGCACACAGACAGCCACTGGCTCCGACCAACCACCCGCTAGATAGCTCCACGCTCTTTTTGACAGCCAACCAGAGAAAAGACAGTGATTAGCATTACTGATCTTCTGGGAGCTTATTTTGGCTGAAGACAACATTCCCTCCTTGGATTACACCCACCTCCCATAAGCGTCCGTAAGTCCTGGCCCTGACCATCCCTCTCCCCCCAAATGCCGTCCAGCCACCTGGTCTCTCACATACTCAGCTTGTCCTGCCAGCTCCAGGACAGCTGGGAGGGAGAGAGTTTTGGACTGAGCCTCTTATGAAGTTAGAGGCTGGGATACTTTTGGAAGAATGCACTTCACAGACTATACAGTAGCCCCGACCTATTTAGCATTAGGTATTGTGTACTGTGTGTATGTACTCTACAGATATAAGAAGAGTACCATGACCCTGGGGTTATACAGAATTTTAACCCTTAAAGACTCAAACAGCCAAAGTCTTCTACTGATCTAAACCGTTTAATACCTGATGATCACTAATCCTGTCAATCCATGTAAATAATTGGTGTAAAATACAGTTTGTCATCTTTTCATGGTCATCAGATATGATCCATTTGGACGTTCAGAGGCTCCATAGTGAATAGAGAAACACAGTCATCTTCTACAACTTTAATTAACCAGTAAAACCCATGGAGTTGGATCAATGGCAGTGGATGGAGATGCTTTTTTTTATGTTCAATTTATAATTGTTTGTTGGAAGTCACTTTTTTTTTTTTTTTAAGTTTCCTCTGTTTCTGATATAATAACCCTCAACTTCAATCTGAACCATTATGAAAATCTACATGATCAGTAAATTAAATATAGGAAAAGAGATGATTTTCACAGAAACAATGCAAAACACAGTTAATAATATTACAATGAATGGTGATAAATCATGGCAGAAGGGGTAAATCTAGAGGGAGAAGACATATGGGAACTGCTACAAAAGTAGCACTGGGTCTTTATGGGTTAAAAAAACTTTCATTTTCTCTCTAAAGATGTTGGAAAATATCTCTGATTGCAAAAAAGTAAGGCTTAAATGTTAGAAGGACTTTTATTCATTCAAATAGGTCCTAATGTATATACAAAAAGTAAACTCATTAGTTAATGTATAAGGTGGTTTGTACCACTACAACATTTAAAGTATATATATAAAAATATGAGATATCTTGCCCTTCTTCTTACAGTTTAATCTGTACTTGTCAGTTTGTTTTGACCACACAAGGAGAGCACTTATGACCTGCTGTTACATAGTTTCTTGTTTGGACCTGATTGAGAAGCTGTCTCTATGTACTTGTTATGCTATTGATTAACATTTGACCCCTGTCAGCCTCAGTGCCTTAACCTTAGTAACAGATGTGCTCCTTGTGTTGGTTGCTAACTCAGCGCTAAGTAAAGTTAAGTCTGTCAGAAGGACTCACAACTTTTTTAGGAAGTGTAAACCAAAACACAAATGTCTAACTGGCTAAGCCATTACTACGCTGCAAAAAAGGTGTGTCCAAAAACGAAATAAAAACGCTAAATCTGAGGAAAAAGTACTTAAAACAAGTGAAATATCTGTCCATGCAGCAAGAGAATTTCATTTTACAAGATTTCTTGAATTAAGATTGTTAAATCTAGAAATAAGCAAGTCTACACATGCACGAACTATTAATTCTTAAAACAAGATAAATTATCTAACACTTCTAAATCTAAGTTGTTTTTGGTTTTGTTTTTTAAATCTTGGTAAGAATCAAATAATTTACAGTACACAGATGTCTGGAGCAATTAGGATTTTGTGAATTGTTTCCATGGGTGAAAGTCTCCCACACTGAAATGACCATGTTATGAGTCAGAAATAAACGGGTACAATTTCTCCATCTGTGTGACAGATAGATACCACAGATACTTCCCCAAGGTCTGTCATTACTTATTTGTTTCTTTTTGCCTGCTTTCCCTTTCAAGTATGCCATTCGCACTGTTGAACTGTTGCCAATATGGACCTCATGTGACTTTCTGCTGCTGCTAGTTTTGCTTGCAAGTGACTTAAAATGTACCTAAATCTGATCCAAGGCTATGAGACTTGTACTATTCTAACGTGCAACCTGCCAACTTGGTCAGTGGCATTTCCCACATTGTCAAGTGTTGTGTGCAATGTGAACCGGTGTGCTAGTCACGGTTAATGTGCAGAGGACTGCCTCAAGGCCAGAGTGGTAAGCCACTAGCCTAGAATGAACCTGTCACAAATGTTCTCCAACACCTAGGGGTAAGCTGTGCCATTGCTAACAGGATACTACAGTAACATATTGTATCAACATTTGGCAGGGTCGAAGAGACTAGAGCCTGCACTAATAAAGACAGCCTGTATCTTAATAAAAGCCTCTGACACATGGTGTTGAATACGAGACAAAGGTAAGTTAACTGTAAAACTGATGAAAGGCACAAGTTCTTAAAATCCTATTTTTCCCTTCTTGAAGAGAGCCCCAGTATAAATAAAATTGTGAAGTTGTTATTGAAGTCCACAGAGACAGTGGGTTCAAGATGTTTTTATGTTCTTCTTCTTCTCTACAGGGGGCTGTAAAAATAACACTTGGCTCAAGTTAGGTGTCAGGGGTCTTCTCCTCTCTCTACCTCCTTTCTCTTTCTTCTTTTCCCTGCTCTGTCTTCTGTCCATTTCTCTCCTCTGTTATGTTCCCCATCACTTCAGTGTTCCTCTTACTTTCCCCACCTCTCATCCTCCCCCTTTCCCTTCTTTCTCCCCTCTTTTCCCCTATTTTCACCCCCTCCTCCCCACTCCTCTTCATCTCTCCCTGTGGTATTAGTGGGGCCACATGTTGCTGGCCTCTCCTGGTGGTGTGAGCCCCATGGCAGGACCTGGCTCCAGGCTGACGCGTAGCTTGGTGTGTGTGTGTGTGTGTGTGTGTATGTGTGTGTGTGTGTGTGTGGATGAGAGAGAGACTGTAATGTGTGTCTGCATGCCTAAGAATGAGCATGTGTGTATGTGTGTGTATGAGGCCGCTAACACAGTAACCTGATAGTGGTGCGGCTGAGCAGTACAGAGCGAAGCAGTGCTGTGATTTATCCCGCGGGCCCAGCAGATGGCTGCAACAGGAGTTTGTTTAAGTTTGCTTCAGAGCCGGGCAAGCAGCCAGGAGCACAGAGAGGGCTTGCCAGAAAAATGTTCACTGACTCTGGATGCCTAACCACACTACTCCCCTCCTCCTCTCTGCCTCCCCTAACCCCTCACAGCCCCCTCAGTCCAACACACACACAGACACGCACATGCTCTTGCAGACTTTCTGTCGCTACTCTCCTTTTACCCCTCTCTAATTTCTCTCTTTCCTCCCATCTGCTTCACACACATGCTTACATACATATGCACTATCACATGCACACACATTGGTTTGTGCATGCTACTCTGTCCCGCTGGCAACGTCCCTGGTGCAGACATGATCTCACATCTCAGGAGGGGGCATTACAGACTGTGGAGGTGTCCATTCTGGTGCGGGCCTTCTGAACACAACCATATGACCAACACTTAGCCTCTTACTCTAGAAAAAGATAAGGAATCTCTTCAGTTTACATTCTTAATAACACACTCATGGTACTCAACAGTTGCACGTGTATGAATAATAGCTGCAGTTAAGGCTTGATGTCTATACATTGTCTTTTCTTTTCTCACTTTAAAGCAAGCTCTTAGTTTTCACTTGCATAACAAGTCCTCAAGTCCTGTCTCATCAATTTAGGTCATTAGTTACTTTTTAGTATCTCTTGCCCACACATTGTTGTTACCAATAATTGAGCAACAATGGGCGGTGTGGTAGCAAAGTGGTTTACACTTCTGCCTCACATCCAGAACATTCCAGATTTGATTGTCAGTCACATTGAAGCCTTTCTCTGCTGAGTTTGCTGTGTGGGTTTACCCTGCCATTAAAAACAGGTAAATATACGTTGCTGATGAAAATCTAGAGTTGGTCACTGAACGCCTTCGATGGCAGCTCACTGTCCTAATGTGTGCAATGTGCTGATGCTGAATGCTGATGTTGATGTTGGGGACTGTGTGTGCCTTAGGATGGGTAAAATGCACACATGGATTTTCCCCATGGGGATAAAAAAGTGAGTTAACCTTTAAAATAAAAAATCAATAGGCAACTTTCATCCAGAGCAGTAGCCATGTTGATATTTATCAGTGCTGAGACATCTGAGGTGTCACTCAGTTGTAGCAACTATGTGCTGTCTAGTATTTTCTAAAATATGCTGTGTTAGAAAAGCTGTTGCATGGATGCTGTAAAACTACATAAATTAGAAGGACTTTATATCTCTTTGAGACCTTTTACGTGGATGTACTCTGTATCTTTCTGATGAAACATGAAACATATCAAAATTATGTAATATTTTAAGTTATTTTGTAAAATAGCCTAGGCATGTATTTATATCTACATCTATCTATCTGCATGTTTTATTGTCTGACCTTTTGTGTCTGTATGGGACTAAATCTTGTTTCTTAACATTACTCTGAGCCTGATTATCTCTTATATTACTTGGGCTTTCATCCCCCTGATCTTCTGAGAAAAGTGTTGATAGTTCTACTGAGAAAAAAATCTGAAAGGTCTCCATTATGAGCTCCAGCCCTCCAGTCACAAAGCCCATACATAATCTATGGAGCGCTTGAGGGCTGGTTATCCTTGTGTGTGTGTGTATAGATGACTAATTGTTGAGGCTGTCAGAGCTATTGTCCTTTGGCAGTGATCCTTATTTCCTGTAAACTAACATAAGTCATTCTTACTGCCTTTGGTGCTTTCTGAACTGTGTGCTGGGGTAAAAACATGCAGACACGTACAGATAAATGTTTTCTCTTGTGTGTCTTAAATCTGTTGAAGTTTTAGGACAAGAATGTCCTGTTGTGGCTCCCCATGGTATCAGATTTTTTACAAAGCAATGATTATCGTACTTGCAATACAGGATTGATATATTCTGTGTATATGTTGGTGCTCAGACATCATGAAAAATACTAACCCAGGCTTTTTAACAGAACATGATAATACTGTAGAGATGTGGGAAGAATGAAGTTATAATTTTAAACCCTGGCTATGATATGTCGAATAATCGTCACATAGCAAATACTGTTTCTAATGTGATGTTAATTTGTGGATTGCTCATAAACCTCATGGATGGAAAATAAAATTATGCGGCTTATCATGATGGTGCCAGGTAATGTTCTTCTTATTTTGGTGAACAATCATAAATATGTCTAGGGAGGTGAAACAACTATATTTGCCACCTTTGAGCTGGTTTCTACAGCAACAAAAAGCTGCTGGGTTCATTAGTCGAGACTGCTTCCACAATCAACACACATTATTCCTGTGATGTAGGGGTGGACCTTTCTCTACCCCATACCCTCTCTGCTGCTGCATGAATGTGCTTTTGAAAATCACTTCAGATGCAGATAAGCTACACATCAAACATAGAGGACAAAAGAGAAGAGACACATGAAAAAATAGAGAGAGAATTCTTTATTAGGCTTCATATCTGACTGCCGCTCTGCTCATTGATACCCTTAGAGAAGAGGAAGTGTGAGGGTCACAGGTCAGGTAGCTTAGCAGCCCACTAATGAATATTTATATGTCAAGGTTACAGTCAGCTGACTGCTGCTCATCTCTTAGACGTTATAGCTAAAGTGTACTTCCTTTAATTTTATTCATATGCTCATGTTAGCATATGGCTGTTAGGGTCATTTTCATCCACTTTGAACATGTGCACCAACTTCAGTTTGTGGACAAATATTTGACAAAATAGCCCCAAGGTGACTTATTATCAAGACTTGTTTTTTCTAACCAACAAACCATAAAGTTATTAACTTCATGTGAAAATAAAACTAATATAAAGCAACAAATTCAGTCAGCATATTTGATGTTTTTCTTCAAAATGTAACAAGACTTTACAAAACATATATCGATAGAATAATCAACTCATTACATTTAACTGAGAATTTTTTTAAACTTTTTTTTAGTATTGTAACAGTTAAACTAAGCAGTGGCATTAATTGGCACAAAGGAGAAGAATATAGTTTAAAAATAAATAAATGAATAAAGCTATATTCCATCAGTCTAGTTTCAGGGGGGTCCAGATCTGATCCTTCAGGGCCCCTTTCCTGCGTGTTTTAGATGTACCCCATATTAGACACACCTGATTCAAATGATCAGCCTATCACCAAACTCTGCAGAAGCCTGATAATGACCTTCAGGTGTGCTGGAAGAGGTACACATCTAAAACATGTAGGATAACGGCCCTCCAGGACCAGGACTGGACCCCCTGCCCTCGTTCATCTTTCCTCCACTCATCCTTTTGTCCTCTGTCTTTAACTCTTGTCCTAGCCCTGTAGTCTTGATGTTTCAGCTCCTTTGTCTTTCTGTCTCTCTGGTCAGTTTGTCGTTCCTCTTTCTTCTAGTTTGTTAGTCTTTTTCGGTGATAGTCATTTTTTAATGGGGGGAGGGCTCAAAATAAAATTCTGCTTAAGGCCCCAGTTTGGCCAGGGGCAGGCCTGTTGAGCTCTGTGCAGTTTGGTTGTACTAGCTAACTATTTTAGCTCTCTGTGCAGTTTGTTCATGCGTCAGCTTCATTGTGCATCAAGGTTCTATGTCGGGACTGTTCTATTGTGTTAAACACTCAGGAATTTCTGTACTGTGCATGGCCCAGTGTTTGTTAATTTGGTACCGGAGAGATTTTAGTTAGACTTTAAGAGTAAACAGGCTGGACTTTTTATTTTGTACAATTTTATTCTATATTTTTTATTTTGCTGTGCAAAACAGAATTGTTTAATATACTATTTATTAAGATTTTTTTGGTATTTATTCAAGATACATTATGGTATTTATTAATCGAACTACAGAAAAATAATTGTTAGATTACTGTTAATCGTCAGATTAGTCAAATAATTGATAAAATATTCACCCAAGTAATTGTTTTAAAAATAATCATTTACCCCAGCCCTAGAATTATATCTTATTTACTACATGTTGTATTTATTTGTAAGGCCATTACATTGTACCATTTTGCAGAAACATTTTTTTTAGCTGAACTAAAATGAACCTTGTGTTAACTTTGATCTCCTATTCACTCCAGAGTTGAAACAATGATCAATGCAATGATACAAAATAATGTGTCTTGTTATTATTCATGTCCTAACTGTCTGTCATAAATATATTAATACTGTGTACATGGTCCAGGCCAGATGGGGCTTTTGTGAGCCATGTTGTCCACCTGTTGGTTTGCCTGCGGAAAGCGGTAAGCACAGTAATTTATACAAACCAGAGCCTCAGACAGACTGACGCTGGCTGAGGAGTGATCAGGCGCTGTTTGACTTCCACTCAATAAGGAACATGTGTCTTCAGTCTTGGACTGATAGTAGGCCTTGGATCAGTTCCCACTCTACGCAACTCCACAGGTGTCAAATTTGTTCAGAGTGTGTATACGCTTGTGATTTTGAGAAAAAGGCAGATAGTGAAAGCTTTTGTGTTTGAGCAAACAAACATGTGATTGTTTTGAGGAGTGGAGCATCTTGAGTGTTCATATCTGTCAGTACAGATCAAAGCTCTCATTCTTTGTTGTTTTCCTGTGCTTGGGTTTGCAGTCCGTGAGGATATTCAACTGCTTTTATGGAGTGTTGCTGAGCTGGTCAGTTGCTTTAGCTGTACATGCATGGCTGTTGGATCTCTGTGATAGGCTGTTAAAACTGAATGACAGCTCTGCTTTACAAGCTGCTATACATCAACCTGTGGACCTGCTGCAACCGTGGGAACACAGACACATTTGTGTGCACATATGTGTGTGTATGTGTGTGTATGTGTATGAGTGTCAGCAGGCAGTGTGGGTTGGTGTGGAGCTGAAACAGAGGCCTGCTGCTGAATGATAAGGCCTGCTGACCTCCTAACCTCTAACACACTGTGCTGAGGTCGTCTCAAATTACACCTAGCCAAATGTTCGCTGTCTGCGAACGTTAAAACAGGAAAGTCTAACCTCTGGAATCAGAAACCTTTTCTACCCCGGTGATGGATGATGGTGTACCGTCCAACCTTATGTTCAATAAACACACATGACTCACACACTGTGTGGGGGTAGAAATCAGAAGGTAACTTTTATCATATTATCACAATATTGAGCTCAGGATAACAAGAGCTGCATGCAGTAAAGGTTCTGTTTCATGTCAGGTGGAAAATAGAACCAAAAATGGCAAAAATAGTTTTAAAACCAAGGTCCAATTATATAATTACTGTGTCATGGTGAGTGAATGCATGCAACATGGGGTTATTATCATTGTAAGGATGTTTAGAGAAAGCAGATTTGACACAGTGTCTAGTGTTTAGAAAAGGAATGCCACATTTTCAGTACCAGCATGTTTCTTGAAAGTACAGGACATCATAATATTTCGTCATATGATCTATATTTGTCAATCAGCACTGAAAAAATAACTTGGAGGTGATTTGGTTACTGTGATCTAGTCAAAGTGGAACGACAGTATTTTCTGTAAAGAGTGTTGTAAACCCAGTGCGTATGTGAATGACACTGGAGATGTAGGTGAGAGTTGTGTACGACGGTAGAGCAGAGTTCCTGTGTGTGGTATTATGTGGCTCAACCCTGAGGTAAATATTTGAGAACTGCAGGCACCATTAGGAGAGGGTCAGTCTTTGATGGGCGATTTTGTGTGAGGCACAGGATGACGTCAACTTTCCCTCAGAGTCAGGAATATGGTGTGTGTGTGTGTGGGGGGGTGGGTTAGCTTTAATGAACATATAATAAAAGAATATTAAAAAACATTCACAGGTTCATCAGAATTTACATGAATTCCCACTTTATTCACTTAGATCTTTTCCTCCATTAGTTATGGCAGACTAAGTCCATCCTCAGGTTTCAGTGGTTCGCTTCATTTCTGTTTTTGTTTTCTCAGCAGCATTATCAGACAATACTAAAGCTTATGGCTGCTCAAACACTGATACTCTTCGTACTCCATGAGCAACTGGCAACAGCTGAAAAACATCCTGAACTCTGTTCAGAGTTGCCAAGCCTCTTTCTCCTTTTCACTCTTGATCTCTCCATCTTTCTCTTCTTTTTGTTTCTCCATTCTTCAGCCTGATTCTTAACTCTAAATCTTCCTCCTCATTCTTCACCTCCTCTGTCTCCGTTTCAGTGCAGAGTAAGCCAACCTTTTCTGGCACTGCTGCAGTTCTTTATTTTTGCCTCTGGAGAAAATGAATTTATTGGTCCAGTGTTTATTATTATGACTAAATTTAGTTTTTCATTACTTATCTATTAGCATTAGCAGAATAGTTTTATTTGCATCCAGTTGTAAAAGTAGGTAGTCAGTGGTGTGAACTGCGCTGCGGGGGGAACTGTACAAAGTGTGTGCTTAAGTTAGTGTGAGCGCTTGCATGTGTGTGTGTGTGTGTGTGTGGGTGTGTGTGTGTGTGGGTGTGTGTGTGGGTGTGTGTGTGCGTGTCGGTGCACGATCCAAGCACAGATGTTCTCAAAGGCTCCAGCTTTT